>BQNB010098044.1:1497-25245 GCA_026074375.1 Tanacetum coccineum
CAGGCATTCCGCTATTGGGAAGCAGGTTTTGTGGGATTCCATAAACATCCAAAACATTGATCATTTGTTGATTATGGGGTACCATAGTTACTGCTTTTTCTTTGTTTTCATCAATTGGCAACCTGTCGAATGTTGCATTCATAAAAGTTGCTGCCGTTATGACAACGGGACCTGAAGCAATAAGCGGGCCTGCAATGGCCCCACCAACTAGTTGACCGTGTGGACCCGCTAGGTAAATGTCTAAGCCGGTAACACCAGAATGTATCTAAGTAACTTCGGTTTCCTGGGATGATTTTAGTTTAGGTTAGTTTCTCTATGTCGGCCTATTTTGTTGATTGCTGCAAGTACACTAATGGCAAATCTTTATCAAATTTTAATGAAGTATCTATCTATTTTGTCATTGATGACGTATAGTAGGCATAACAAGCCTCCGGGCTTGGGCCACACTATCACTTGGGCTTCTGGGCCCAACTTAGCAGTCATGGGCCGAAACTAAACCCAATCCTGTATTGGTCACGGTCCGGACACAGCAAAACGGACGCGGACCTAACTATAACTATAAGATACTTCCGTCCACGGAAAGCATACGCGTCCGTACACACGGTTATTACGGAACCTTGCCCGACAATGGACCCACTCTGACCACTAACTAAACAAATGAAATATTGGAAAACCCTAATATTTCGTTCGCTTATAAAAATGGACCTTTTGACACAATCAACAGGACGATTTTCTCACTCTACATACACATACTTTCTGTAGATTCGGCTAAATAGTTAAAAAACAATTTTAAATAAAACTAACAAATGATTACAACTTGAGTTCGTTTGACCAACTAATTTTAATTAGTTGTTAAAAAATAACTATAATAATACAAGAAAAAAAAGAAAATACCCATAAAAAAAAACAAAACCACTCTATTAAGATAAAATTACAACAAAAAACGTTTTAAAATAGAGAACAAAAAATACCACCAAGCCTAAAATAAACTATAATATTACAAGATATAAACAAAACATTATGGATACTCTTCTCCACTACCACTAAAACCAACTTTGTCTGGGTTGATCAGTCACTAAACAAGAAACCTTACGACATCTTAATTTCAACTAATTGATAACAATACGTGAAAGTTCACAACGATACGAGAGAGAGATAATTAAGCGGACCATTAGAGATCCTAGATATTATTCCTGAGTTACCTAGTCTATTGTGGACCCCACGTAAATAATACAGAAGATACGTTAGTAAAACATGAATAAACCTCAGTAAATGAACGAATTATACTGAAAGTAAGATCTACACCCATGGCAGACTAGTTATGAAACATAAACAACACAAAAACACCCAACATCAACAAATCAACCACCACTCACAAAAAACACAAACACACCTTCACTTCCCTGCACCCATCATACACGCCATTACCCCCACTACACACCCCCCCTTCCCCAACCAAACAACCACACAACGTCACTCTCCACACTCACCCAATCTCCAACCTACTGCACCAAAACAGAGGCGAGCGCCCAATACTTCCCACAATTCACGCCGAAAACCTCCCCATCACTACCTACCACCCCATCACCCCATTACCACCCTCCTTCGCTACCCACACCTCCAACTCCCCAATCCCATTGAACGGCCCGTTTGTCTCAACTCTAATTTCTATCTTCCGTTCGCGCGCGACTTAGTCAAACACCCATACCCTCGATCAATCCGACAAGAGCCACGTCACCGCACCACCAAATACAACCTTCACTTACCCCCTTAAACCACTCAGCTCCGGACCCCCACATTCCCAAACGACGCCCCCCACATCCCACATCCGACCGCCATCTCCCCCCCCAATCATCATCCCCACACCCACCGTCACAGAGGCCCCCCCACTCGCCCACCATGCCTCCACATACAAACAATTACAAGCGTACAGCGTTGAAACGGACTGACGTACGAGAATAATACCAACGATGCTAAGGACAAAAATAGTTACTGTTTAATGCTAAGTTGTATCCCTAAAGTACCATAACCCCAACAACCATACACGCAACGTAAAGCCATCAACTCATACCCGCTCCTATACTAATTCACAACCGCCCAACGTCCGTTAACGTGAACCTTACATCATTAAGGACCACCAGACACCCAACTGCAAACCTCCCAGGACTACCGCGCAGCCCCTCCCGCCCCAAAGCCTACTGCCTCAACCTCAAACCGCGCCTCCGCTGACGCCCTGTTGCCAGCGTCTTCCCCATCTTGTCGACCCCTCCACCCTACCCTCCCCTAGACTTACACATCGCCTAAATACCACGCCATTACAACCCCCCCTGCACCATCCCCCCCCTCCACCCTACCCTTATCCCCTTCACCCCCCGACGAAAGAATCCCCAGCTGTCTAACCTTTATTCTTGTCTACTACTTACATCCTACCATCGCCCCCAACTCTTCGAAAAATTCCTTTAGTTTTTTTTCCCTTTTGCTTTACAACAATTATTGATTCGTCTTTCATCCAATCAACCCCACCCCAACCCCGCCCCCAACCCCTCCCCGCTCACACCACCACCAACCCCAACCCCCACCCCCACACCCACCCAACCCCCCCCCCCCGCCCCCCCCTACACCCCACCCCCCCCCCCACCCCACCCCCCAAAACCCCCCCAACACCACCCCCCCCCACCCCCCACCCTACTCTGAAATTATTTACCTAACCGCCCGGTCCCACCCCTCCGCTCCCCACCTACTTAGCCCCCCCCACCGCCCCGCCAGCCTACATCCTTCATCCCAAGCACCGAACGCATCTCAAGTAACCGCCCCACGCAAGAAAGCGCTAGACTTGTAATATAATAATGGTGAGAAACCCAACCCCCCATTGCACCTAGTGTCCGATATATGCATGCCACATTTTAAAAAAACCCCCCCCAAACCCCCCTCCACCCCCACTACCCCGCAAACCAAACGTGGAACTTGCCCCGCCCCGGACGGGATGCGCCTCCAACATGCGCACCCCCAACGGTCTACAATCAAACTACGAAACACTACAATCATACTTCCAACAACTAATGCCACTTCACTGTCCCCGTATAAGCTCTATATCCATGAATAACCCACTTACATACCTTCCATTTAAAAAATAAACCCCTACATACCACCCTCTCAACCGCCCGACATAACGAAGGTGATACAACCCACGTAGGACCTCTAACGACGACACGCTAAACCCAGTGCCCCCACTTACGAGTTCCTAGCCCGATATACCGCGTGCAGCGCAACTCGCGCCCTAAGGTCAGGATTGTCCGACAAAGCCACCACCCGCCCCCCCCACCCCCCCCCCCACCAAAAAATACGTACCGCGCTGCAAGTCCCCCAGCAGAATACTAACACCGACCTTCCCCCACTACAGATACACAATTTTGTGCAAGTTGTATCGGTGTGAGATACTGTTTACGTCTTCAGATTCTGGCCCATGAACAGCACCACTCAGACTAGATGATTACCATCGTCACCTTTTGTGTGCAAGTCCGCAACATTATCGAGCTGGGGAGGGGTTCAAACCTCCGCGAAACATTAGCAAAATACATAACCGCCTTGGGCCAACGCCAATAAATGCCTCCTGAACAATATGCCCCCGTCTTCAGGAGTGAGTAGCGTCTTATGGAACGGTTTCGACAGTACTTACTGAGAAACAACAGCAACGTATACATGTGTCAGAACCTTTGGGATGTTGCGGTTTGATGCATCTACATGGGCCACATTAGTGGCATTAAATTTGCATACATCAGTTGAGCTTCGGTGTATGAACTTAGTGCACTCGTAATTACTTTTAAATAATTGTATCGTGTTTTTACTGTCTTACTAATGAGGAAATATTGTGGTCCTATTTTAAATACATTTAACTAAAACCTGTTGGATTCACCAAACATAATTGTTAACCGTATTTTATTAAAGCAAGTTTTTCATCAAGGTCAATACGGTTATGAGAAACAAGGATACATTGGAGGTCATCATTTTGGAGTCATAACTATATAAGATTGTTGGATTACATTAGCATTTTGGGAATAATTTTGTTATGTTCTTAAAATCTTTAACTTTTCACGGTTAACTAATTGAGCAGAGCTAATTCGGCTATAGTAACTAAAACAAGTCTTTATTTAATAATCCAATGTATCAATTTTAAAAACGACTATATTAGAAGTGCGTTCTTGTTCTCATATGCTCGTCGCTAATGATCTATGATGGTTAACCCTCCCAACCCATGATTCCGCTGCGACCCCAAACAAGACCTCATTTTACGGGTGTTACACGAATTATAGGCAAATACACCTCAAGCTAGCCACGGATTATCAGAGAACCAGGTGCATCAAATGTTTTTTTTGTACTTAGGTACAATAATATAAAGGACCAATTTTCCAATTTTCTCCAAAAATACAGTGCCAAGACCCCATCAAATAAACAAAAGTTCATTCAACGTACCCTGGACAAACATACACTATTGAGAAGTTTGCAGTTTGTAATTAAACTAAATGCTTATACCGTAATTAATATACGAGACATACCTATATCATGATATATATACCTTAGAACCTAGTAGCCCTTGCGAATATTTTAGGAGCAAACAGACTTGTTTTATATAAAAGGGTTTTATTATATAAAAACTCGTATGAGACGCATACTCTTATTTAGGACAACAGTATGTGCTATACAATCAACGATAATATGTATCAACTTCCACGCTACGTCTAATCTAAAAAGGAACCTACGAACTGGGTGGTCCAAGATCCTTACCCAATTATCATATACGCCCTAGAACTTCTCAAGTCAACAATATCGAACACCCCCACCGCTACCACCAACCCAGATCAATTCGAATCCCCATCGATAAGAACATACCAATAATAATATGAAACCCAACTCACCTTCCTCATCTACCTTTATACTTTCATCCACCTCCCATACCCACCTGTAAACCCCCCCCCCTGCACGCTGACAACGCCGACCCGCCAGCCTGCGTACCTAATCCAACTTCCATCCAAATTTCAAAACAACCACCTATATAACTATCGCCCACCCTCTACACTAGGCAAACATCAACCAACCGCTCTTACGCACCCGAATCCCAACCGCACCCCATGCTGTCCCCAACGCTAGCAGGCCGACAACGCAGTGGCCCTCAGCTCTCCATCTCCCGCATCAGCACGCCCAACCGGAGAAAAACAACCCGCAGGCGCCAACGACAAACACTGCCATGGACCCCGGCGCCAACCCCCACCCCCCGCCCCCCGAAACACATAACCATCCCTCCATCCAATCTCAAACGCGCCAACTCCCACCCCCAGAACCCGCCATGCCAACCAATTTTTTCCAAGGAACAAATTACCCCACCCCCACCCCCCCACTACAGCCCCTCCCCCATCCCCCGAGCCGCCCCGCCCCCCGATACCAATCCCCTCCCCACCGCCGGCCGCAAACATCCCCCTCCCAGTCCCTCCCCCGCCCACCCCACTCCCCCCACCCCCGAAAACCCGCCACACCCCCTCCCCACACCCTCTCCCCCGCAAAACCAGCGAACCATGTCTCACCCCACCCCCACACCCACCGCCCCCCCCCCCCACTCAGGCCAATGCGGCCGTCCCCACCACCCACCATTGGGTCCCCAGACACCCCCCTACCCCCCGCACCCGCACCCCTCCCCCACCCCCAAACTAAACCAAACGCCCCCACGACAAGTGGAGCTCCAACTAAACGACCCAAGTCTCAAGCCAAGTTCCAGCGTAATCCCCCCCCGCACGCTACCCACACTCCCTTACTCCAACCCTCCCCCCACCCCCCCTCCCCCACTCCCCCGCTACCTGCCCCACCTAACCACCTATCTCCATATCTCCTCACAATTTTCCGTATTTCCTTTTTTTCTCATTTTTTTTTTTTTCCCTTTTTCTGTTCCCATTTTATTTATTTCCTTTCTTTCTTCTTTGCTTTTCTTTGCATACTGACTAGCTTACTACTTACTACAATATACTTATATTGCATTCCTTATTGTATTTTCATCCTCCTCCTTCTTTTCTCTTGCTTGTCTCTTTTACCAGATCTTCTGTTCTTTTATTCTTTCCTCTTCTACTCTCTTCCTTTCTTTCTTCCAGATATTGCCTTCCTTTCGTTATCTTTTTTTTTTTTTCCCATTCTCTTCTTTCCCCTATTCTTTTTCCCCTTCTTTCGTTCCTTCTTTTTTTTTTTTTTTATTTTTCCCCTCCTTTTCCTTCTCCTTCGCTTTTCTCTGTCTTTCTACTTCTTTCTTTCTTTCTTCTTTCTCCTCCTTTCACCCTTTTTCCATTTCGTTTTTCAATACTTTCCTTCCCTGCCTTCTTCCTACGATGTGTGCAAATCTCCACGAAACGAATCTCTAGGAACGTACACCCGGAAATGCCAACAATGGACCGAAGACTGACACTCCCCCCTGAGGGGGGGGGGGAAAAATGATCACACAACTTTACCTGCAAATACCCAACATCTACACACAGAAAGAAGAACGCTGTCCTCACCTTGTCCTAGCATTTTCTTCTTGCTACTACTATACTTCAAACAAACACCACGTGCCTGAAGTATTCACAATCGCACATCCCGTTTGTACATCATTTCTGATTCTAACATGGAGAGTTACTACCTCACCCGGGACCCGATACCCACACCTGTCACCTTAAATACCGATATACCACTACTTCATCAGATTTAACCACCGTCATCTAGTAAGAGATCTAGACCAACATGCATCATGCCAACATTGAACCACCTCACCACATGCATATAAGCCACATTAGGGATAACATAATAGGCTAAGCATCTGAACCCTAGAGAGGCACTCTGGCGCCCTGGAACATATAGATTATCAGTGTACTCCCCCCATTTGTATTGTATCCCATCAAACATGAGTAACACTAGTCTCGTTGGTTAGCATAAATGAAAAGCTTGTAACTCTTTTAATATCATGGTACAAACGATGATTTAAGTATTAAACTACATTGTTGTTGTTGATGAACAGCTACTAGTAAGATGTCCGATTTATCATAGCCATTGGATTCTCTCACCCTATACCTCTGCATTGGGGACCTTAGATCTCACCTTATATATATGTGTATCAAGGGAGTGTCATGATTTTACCTTTGGATGAAATCTCACATAGCATTTTATATTCCGTGAACCCAAATTCAGTAAACAATGACAACCAAAAACTAGGGAGGAGTTTTGCGGAATTCGAACCAGAGTTATAGCCCGATCGAGTGGCTAATGCTATCGAACTTCTTGATTATCTATGATACAAAGACCCGCATGGCTCCTGCTAGTCAAGACAAACCCGAATCAAACGTCAGAAGAAAAGATAGCAGAGGATATACTAACGACCAGAAGTGGAAAGATATAACACATAGGGACGCCAAGCCACACATCAAACAACAAAACAAAGAACCTAAGGCGATTAAAGCACATGCTGTCGGGCCAAGCAACAAGAAAGGCTATGCTGGAAGATAACCATTGTGTAACAAGTGCATGTTCCACCACACTGGCTTGTGTGCAGGAAAAGGTGGAAATTGCAAATGGTTGGGTCATTAAACTAGACATTGTAGGACCCCAGTCCTCAGAGTAAAACAAAGCCCCTCAGTGACAAAACAAAAAGCTAAAGTTATCTATTATAAGTGTGGAATACTAGGACATTTCAAGAGTGATTGTCCAAAGTGGAAATTTCAGAAACGTGTAAACGAGTACCAGAAAGAAAAAGCTCTTAAAGGCTCAAGTGTGGTAGCAAATAATGTCCATGCTTAAAGAAAAACCCTCTCGTAGTGCCTAGTGAACCCTAAGCAGAAACTCTCAAAGACTTTAATTCCAATAGGAAATTGTATTGTACTTTCTTTTGAATTTCGTTGTACGCGTGGATGATTTAAATTATCTATCAAATTATGATATTATGAAAACTTCATCAATTTTATTTTATGAAACACATCACTATCACACGCTAAACTATTTAGCTATCCCTCATAAACTATTTCCATGGTCAATTTTCAAGACTATCTTGTTATCCATTCATAAACAATTTGTTACCTCAACATAAACTCCTTACAATTACATTATGAACTGTCACGTGATTCCTTTGGAAACTATTTTGGTATCATCTCATAAACAATTTTAGTGTCGTCTCATAAACAAAGCCGATGCCATTTAACAAACTGCCTTACTATCGATTGATAAACTATCATTTTATAAACCATTTTACTATTGTCGACAAATTTTCTTATCAATCGTTCAATAAACTAACATTTTATAAACTATTCTCAATCATTTCACAAATACCTTATAAATTACCTTCTTGACATCTTATATACTATTTGGCAATCATCCAAAAAAAAACTACGTTACTACCACTTTATGAAGTATCTTGTTCTTACCTTATGAAACCATTTCTCATCACATAAATTGTTTTATTATCAACTCATAAGTCGTTTTGCTATCGTCTTGAAAACCACCATACGATTTCTCGCAAACCATTTTATTGTCATCCTATCAACAACCTTGCATCCACTTTGTGAATCATTATGTCATCTTATAAAACTCTTTGATACTTCTTTATACATAACACAGTTTTGACGAAAATGAGCATCGCATCGTTAGCCCTCAAATATACATAGCCTGATCACCTATGTATAATACAGGAAGGACTATGCCATGCTGAGAGTAGTCACCACGTAACATTTGTCAATAAATCCATTTTTACTTACACCCTTGAAAAACCAAAAAAAAAAACAAAGTTTTGTGTGCGTACTCGTAAAACGCGTTTACTTTGGGAGACCGAATTAGTAACCATAGCAACTAAGCAGACATTTACTCCACCTTACTATAAAGTCAACAATATCTTACACTAAATCTTGTCTCGAAAAGCCAAGACGCATCATTAGTTTCCCTAGGACAATTCGCCATCAAATTGCTCGCTATTAGAGAATTTACTGAATCGCCCACCCAACGTTGACAAAATGCCATGAAACTTAGTCTTTGTAAGGCCATCATAGGTATGAAGTCCGTTATCACCCTAGAGAGGAGAACGTTATAACTAACGCTTTAAGTCGAAAGGAATGGATAAGACCATTAGGGTTTAAACCTTAATCACCACAATAAATTTGAAACTTGAACGATTAAGTTGAGACAACTAAGGAGGAATATACCGAGGATAAAAAAAATCTTGGGTGGTGTATACGAGGATCGAGTGTCTACTCGGAGATCGACCTGGGATCGGGTTAGTATCAACTAAGGGTTCGGGAAGAAGACATTTCGAAGACCATGTTCAAAGCTCGATATGGACATTATAAATTTCAAGTTATGCCATTTGGTTTGATTAACGCACCTGCTGCATTTATATATCTCATGAATCGGGTGTGCAAACCATATTTGGATAAATTCATGATTGTCCTTATTGACGATATTCTGATATACTCGAAAGAGAAAGCAAGAGCATAAAGAACATCACAACTTAACCTTAGAGATGCTTAAGAAGGAACAGTTGTATGCCAAACTCTCTAAATGAGGAATTTGGATTCCTAAAGTACAGTTCCTTGTTCATGAGATGGACAATCAGGGTGTTCACATGGATCCCACCAAGATCGAATCCATTAAAGAAAGGGGCATCTCTTAAAACTACAACGGAGATTCGTCACTTTTTAGATTTTGCTGGTTATTACCAAAGATTCATTGAGGGATTCCCAAAGATTGCCAAGTCAATAGCCAAGCTTACTCAAAGGAAGGTCAAGTTTGATTAGGGTGACAAAGAAGAAGCAGCTCTACAGTCGATAAAGCAGAAGTTAGGACCGCGTGCGGACGGAAAACTGTGTTTGAATATCAGGAGTTGGTTGTCGTACTATGGTGATCTAAGGATTTTGATTATGCATGAGTCTCACAAGTTAAAATATTCAGTTCATCCAGATCCCGATAATATGTACCAAGACATGAAGTAATTATACTGGTGGCCTAACATGAGAGCCGACATTGCCACCCACGTTAGCAAGTGTTCGACTTGTTAAAAGTGAAAGCGAAACACCAAAAGCCATCTGGCTGGTTGGTATAACCAGAGATTCCTCAATGGAAGTGGGACAATATCACTATAGATTTTTTCACCAAACTCCCAAAGACGCAAAGAGGAAACGATACCGTTTGGGTGATTGTTGACCGACTTACTAAGTCTGGAATCATTTCGCCGATGAGAGAAACATATTCCATGGAGAAATTAGCAAGAATGTACCTAAAGGAGGTAGTCACGAGACATGGGATACATGTCTCAACCATTTGTGATCGTGACCCTAGATTCGCATCAAATCTTTAGAGATCACTTCAGAAGGCTTTGGGCACTAGCTTGGATATAAGTATTACATACCATTCGCAAACTAACAGACAAAGCGAGGACTATCCAAAATCTCGAGGATATGCTACGTGCTTATGTGATCGACTTTGGAAATGGCTGGGTTAAACATTTGCGACTAGTTAAGTTTTCTTACAACAATAGTTATCACGCCAGCATAAAGGGTACACAATTTGAACCACTTTATAGTCGAAAGTATCGTTCACCTGTTTGTTGGGCCAAGGTTGGAGAAGTTCAACTCGTCGGTCCATAAATAGTTCAAGAGACAACCGAGAAGATTGTCCAAATAAAGCAAAGAATATCAGACGCTCGAGATCGCCAGGGGGAGAAAATGTTACGCCATGTGGGCGTAAGCCTTTAGATTTCAAGTTTGGGTGATAGAGTAATGCTTAAAGGTTTTCACCTTGGAAAGGGGTGCATAAGTTTTGGACAAAACGGGGGGGAAGTTGAACCCCGAGGTATATTAGACATTCAAGGTGTTAGCCAAAGTTTGGGAACCCTTAATTATAGACTCTGAACTACCTCATACAGTTAAGCAGGGTTTTCATGCACGATTTTCACGTATCCAATCTAAAGAAGTGTTTATCTGACGAACCATTGGCTGTTACGTTAGATGATTGAAATACACATTGATGATAAACCTCCGCTTTGTTGTAGAACCAATGAAAAATTTTGGAAGCGAAGTCGTCTTCCCATCATCAAAGTTCGTATGGAAACTCTAAGTGAGGTCCTGAATATCACCTGAAGAACGTGAAGATCCAATTCGGAGAAGTATCACGCCACTCTTACAAAAAACCGCACCATCGACAAGTGCCGCCATCTTGAAGCTTGCGGGACAAGGCTCGTTACATGGGGGATTGACTGTAACAATCCGTTATTTCAGGTCATTTCCGGAATTCATTTTTAAATTACATATTTATTTTTAGATGTTTGTACGATTCACATTGAATTATTAACGTATAGTTTAAATTGCTGTAAACTAAAAATCAAGTTCATTTGTAAACGGACATCAACAAATTAAAGTTTTATCAAGCAAGTGTTCATATGATTATTAGGAGTAATAATTTATAAAAAACCTTTTTTTTTGGTAATTTTATTTTTGTTGGTTACGTAAAACGCTTAGTTTCGTAATGAATTTAATCATGTCGGTCATACAGGAAGCACCCTTATACCTATCCTTTACTCAAACAAATACTCACTTTTTATCCCCAATAGCCAAAATTTCTTTCATTTTGTCATGTTATACTCCAAATATGGCCGTATATGAAAGGTTTTAACATAGAAATAAATACAAAAACACCCCACTTAACTCTTAAATTTGCCAAGTTGTAACTATTACAACTAGTACCTTTATCCCATATTCTCCATAAATTTGGCTTGTCTGGTTACATAAGCTCATTTAGCCGTGGGTTTATTTGGCATATGGGAGGAGGGGGAGAGGTCTTTTGGCTTGTCCTTTCAAACATCCACCAGCATCTCATGGTTTCCTTTTTAAGTGGTTTTAAGGTTTCCTAGTTGGCTATATAAGGAAGGTATATTATGTAAACTAGATCCTAGTTTCATGCAAGTAAATAAAGCACACAAACTCTCTCCATCTTACTCAAAACCCACGACTCAAAAATAGTGAGCTAGGGTTCCATATATCTTTGATTTTCTAAAGTATTCCAAGTGTACTAGTACTCATTCTAAGGTTACTCAAGGTGTTAACAATCTTGGATTCGGGTTTAACATTGGATTAAATCAAGAAAACTATCTACGGGTTTCTTGATCTAGGGTTTGATTTTGGAAAAATACTGCTTGGTTTAGGGTTTATATCCTTGGTTCTTCATCATACTCATCTACTAAAAGGTCTATTTTTAAAGTTTCATGTTCATTTCATTCATTATCTGATGTGTAATTACTTGTTGTATATGTTAATCACACTAAGTACATTTTTGTGTTATATAAAGTATTTAAGAGCTTACTAAATTCGAATTTTATGTTGTATATAGTAAAATAATACTTTAAATGAAGGTACATGCTTGGTGTAAGTGTTAAACAATTTATAAGAAGGAATTGCAAATTAAAAGGTGTTGAAAGTTAAATTGCAAGTTGATGTGTAAAAGATCACAAAGACATGGATTCCATTTGGACAAGTGTTATGGACATTTAGAGGACTTAATACATGTAAGATATATGGTATAATACTTGGTAAAATAATGGTGCAAGGTTCCTAAATAAAAGTAATTATAAAACTAACTTATATTTCAAAAATCCTATTACCTTTTTAATTACTACTGTATTGAATTCGACCCTTAACCCATACATTTTATATTTTATTAAAATATTACTCTTCACAAGGATCGTAAGCATGTAAAGAACTCGAAAAACGGGATTATAACGAACAAGTTACGTATTTTACAAGTTATATATGATTAATTATATAAAAACAGTTTTTAAGAACTGTTATGAACAGTGAATATTACTGTTCATCAGGGGTTTAATTTTTATAAATATGATATTTTGATAAATTTCCTTAATACGAATCCACAGACATAAAGAAACGTATAAAACGGAGTCAAAACGATAAAGATATGAGGTTTTAAAATCACGCGCACTATTTTTACTTTTATACATTATTTTTATAAAACAATTAAATTAAATATATGATGTATCATCTATGACAATTCAATAAAAACATTTAATCATATATGTTAGGAATATTGTATTCATAGTTACTACTGGTAGATATAGTCATTACTACTGGTAGCATATTAGTTACTCCTGGTAGAGTAATATTGTCATTAGTACTGGTAGTACAATAATGGTTACTACTGGTAATGTTATAGTTAGTCCGGGTAGTACAAATGTAATAGTTAGTTAGGATATGCATGTTTTACAAATGGTACATTAGTAAACGAAAAGTAATATTTTCTTTACGGATAACTAAAAACACATACTTTTATTTAACCATAAGCATGTTGTTAATTATTTAATTACTTTTAAAGATTTAATAATATCTATTAGGTGGTGAGTGTAACTATATGAAATGTGATGTTTTATTTATATGGAAAATACATTATAATTATACGACCCTATAATTAGTAGGTTGCATTCGGTTCGCCGAGATGATTCATTATTTGATTTAGAATAATCAATCATTCACTACGGTGAGTTCATAAGCCACGCTTTTATACCTTTTATATTGTTTTACAACTTAGGGTGTGAGAATAATGCATATTGTTTACGTTATTGGACGCCAGTACTCTTTTAAACAAGTTGGCCTGAGTAGCTAAACCTACTATTGCCACCTATCAATGAACTGTCAATTGCTAGTTAGCGGAGCACGAATGTTTTATCATAGAATTATAGTTGGGATGACATCCCCGTTCGGGTGAGTAGCTCTCACTAGTTTTGGAGGTCCGAAACACGAATGTATACATGTCGGAACAATTTGGATGTTTGCGGTTTAAACATCTACAGGGCCCATTATTTGCATTTAAATTGCATACATAGATGTCGAGCTTCGGTGTCATGGTTAGCGCACTTCGTAACTACTTTTATGATATTGTATTCGTTACTTACCACAATTTTAGAAATCTTGTGGTCCTACTTTATACATTACTAAACCTGTGAATTCACCAACTTTATGTTGACGTTTTCTTTTTTTTTTTTTAAAGCATTGATTTTTCTCAGGTCTAAAATAAGGTACAAAGCAACATTCGGATACATTGGTGTGTCACCATTTTGGACGTCATTACATTAAGATTTGGGTTGCATTGATTTGGGAATACTGTTATGTCCTTAAATTCTTTACATTTCATGGTATGAACCAATTTAAGCTTCGGGCTTTTGTAACAAGCAAGTTTATTAAATCCAATGTATCCTTTTTAAACGACTCATTTAGAGGTCGTTCTCATATCTTATGCTATTGATCTATGAAGTAACACTCTCAAACCCATATTCCGCTGCGACCCATTTTGGGGGTGGTATTGGGTATAAAAGTGGGTATTTGTTTGAGTATAGATAGGTATAGGTGCTTCCGGGTATGACCGAATGTAATTCATTGCGAAACGTAAGCGTTTTACGTAACCAACAAAAATAAATTACAAAAAGTTATAAATTATACCCCTAATAATCACATAACACTTGCTTGATGTAAACTTTAATTTGTTTGATGTCCGTTTACATTGAACGTTGATTTTTGGTTTACGCGATTTAACTATAAGATAATAATTAAAAGTAAACGCGCAAAACTCTAAAAATAAATAATGGAATAATTGAAGTCGTAAATGACCTGAAAATGAGAAATGTTACAAACATGATAAATAGTTTATTAAATACTTTTATTTAATAAAAAGTGATAATTTAATATAATTAAATTATTTTCGTGTCGGTACGCGTTGTACGCGGTTTTTAAAATTTGCGAGTTGTCTTCTCGTTTTCGTTTCAAATAAGTTGGAAAAATAAACGTGTAAATGAGAGATGAGTAATAATAAATATGATTTGTTATTTAAATATGTTTCAAAATTTTACCGGCTACGCGATAATCGTTATTATGTGACCGTAAAAGGTCAAAATGTCAAAAAGTCAAGTCCGACCCAAAAAGTCAAAGAGTGAAGTAGTAATTTAAAATTCTGAAAATTGCCGGTTGTTACAAAAGAAATGATGCAAACTTTTCAGATATGTATTTTTTGTATTTCTTGGCAAACGTTGGGTTGTGTTTATCAGTTGGGTTGTAGCAATTAATTGGGTTGCTTTTGGATATGTGATACAAATGATGCAAAATAGCATAAAAGAAAGAAAGATAACATCCAAATTCGACAAGTGTTTTTTATTTTATTTTAACAAAAAATATAAATTTAAAGAAAAATAATGAAGGTTGAAGACAAGGGTATTTTAGTCATTTCAGTTCGACAAAGGACCAAAAGTGGAACCAAATGTTTACCACACAGATGTTTTTTGCAATTTCGAAACTCGGTTGACCAAACGTGTAATTTGGCCAAACCACAAGGACCATTTTTGCAATTCTCTCAATCAAAAAATATAATCTAGACGCTATCTTCAATTTATGACACTTTTATAGGATAAAAACTCTTCCCTACTTCCTGGATGGAGTGCCAGGGTGAAACTCACCATCCGTCTCAACGCCACCTTAGCTTTCTCTCTTCTCTTATTTCAACCCATTCACACTCACCATTCAACCGTAGTGGTCACCACCAACTCACCGTTCATTAAAATACCCACTTTATACAAATTATACTCAACTAAATACCCCACATACACTCACAAAGCAAAAAAAAAATATTAAAACAAAAAATGTGGCCCCACAGTTTTTACCAGTCACAAATGGTGAGTGGCTCACCATTAAGACTTCATTTTGCAATATGTCACGCGTGAATTTGTTTGTGTGTTTTGATAATTCACCCTTGAGTTATGCACTCATCATGTGAGTTGCAATCCACTTAGAGCAGCCTAAATAAATTGAAATACAAAATTAAAAGAATTTCTTTTACAACTAAACACACTTTTAAAATTTTAAAATAGCATATTTTCACATAAAAACACGTTACTTTATAAAATTCACAAAATTTAAAAAGGTGACAAGCATGTATCAAATCCACAAAAATAGTTCAAATCAATTTACTTTTCATTGTCCTTGTCTACTTTACATCTTTTAGGACCATGTGTTTTTAACCTTTTCATGATACCGACAAGAGTCAAATAGTCAAATCACTTCTTTTCATGAACAACACAATGACACTTTCGTAAATATCACCAAAACACAATGGCATTTATTGTCTCTCCATAAGCGGGAATCACAACACATTTCTTGCCCGTTGCGTTTCAAATTTCAAACACTAAACGACAAAATAACTACTACTCCCAATAACCAACCACTATCACTTCAGTACAATATACTCTCTATGTTTTCTTAACAGATTTTTACTCTTGCTTCAAGATTTTGCTTCTTATAAAAAACTCATTTCTCAGATTTGGATTTGGTTGGTGGTGTCATTTAATCGATTTTACGACATGGGTGGTTCGGGGAAATGGATGAAAGCTCTTTTAACTAAGAAATCTGATAAAGTTGACCAGGTATTGTTGGATTTGTTTCCTGATTTGAAATTGTTATTTGCAATCATATGTAACATATTTTTGTATTTTTTGAAATCTGATTATTGCGTTTTGATGTTGCATATAAATAGTTTTGAGGGTATTCGGATTGTTTATTTAAATTTCATCAAAATAGGATTTACCTAGAAGTGCAAGGCAAACGAGCAAGAAGTTGCGCCGATAACCTTTTTAGGATTGCAAAACTAATTCTTTTAAAAACAAGATTTGTACAGATTGTTTATTTTTAAAACAAAAATAAAAAGATAAAAGAGTATGTTGTGTAGATGATTTTGTTATTGTGCATTGATATAATAGATAAATTGGTTTGAGGGTATTCGAGATTGTTTATACAAATTGTTATATTTGATTATTTGCGAGTGAAATAACTTAATTTTAAAATTAAAAAAGTTTAACAAAGTTATGTGTTTTTTTGGTATTGCGTTTTGATACAACTGATAAAACGCAATAAGAAATACTTTTTTGTGTATAGAATGTTTTGTTTTAACGGAGTTGTTTTTGTGTGTAGGATAAAGTGGGGAAAAGTAGTAAAAAATGGAAGTTATGGAGGAGTTCATCGGGTGAAATGGGATCGGGTTGGAAGGGTTTTAAAGGAAGTTATAGGGGAACAACGTCTGATGGATCAGATGCATCTTCAGTTGTTAGTTCAGATGCATTTTCTGCTGCTGTGGCTGCTGTTGTTAGGGCTCAACCTAAAGACTTCAAGGCTGTGAGACAAGAATGGGCTGCTATTCGTATCCAAACGGCTTTTCGTGGGTTTTTGGTAAGTTACATTTTAATGTTTTCATCTTGTAGTTGCTAAAGTGCTTAAAAATTGTTGGGCAGTTTTAGATTCTGATGGTATATAAATTTTATTTAGGGGTAATTGTTTTACTGATGTTACATACATAGACTATTGTTTTCTGTCTAAAATACTCACTTTTACTATGTTTTTAAAAGGTTCATATCGTTATATGTATGTGTATAATCATATCAAACATGAAAAGTCTCAAAATCACAACGATTTGTTGGCTATCTCAAGTTAGTTTCAAACCGTTTTCGTGGTAAAGTTTCTTTTTCACCCATCATATACCTTGAGATAGTAGATTTTGATTCACCAAGACTCCTTTAGTACTCCGTATATGTTATTTGAGAGGGTATTTGGTAACTAATTGGCAATAAAATCTATATGGAATGTCTTGATGAAAATTTCTATGATTTGTATTATTTTCAATGCTTGCAATCTGATCTCAAGATAATGGTTCTTGTTGTTACCTATTATATCCCATCATAAATAAGATTGTTAAATTGATGTAGGCAAGAAGAGCATTGAGAGCTTTGAAAGGAGTGGTTAGGATTCAAGCTTTAGTTCGAGGGAGGCAGGTCAGGAAACAGGCTGCTGTGACCCTTCGATGTATGCAGGCTCTTGTTCGTGTTCAAGCGAGGGTCAGGGCTCGTCGTGTTCGCATGTCCATTGAAGGTCAAGCTGTCCAAAACATGCTTAATGAACGGCGCACACAAGCCGAACTTTTAAAAGAGGCTGAGGTACAAATAATCTACTCTTGAACCAATTCACTATCTTGTTATATATCAAACACCTTTGTTGATGATTACATTTTATATCAACTCCAGGAAGGATGGTGTGACCAAAGAGGAACTCTACAAGAGGTTAAAGCCAAGATTCAAATGAGACAAGAGGGGGCTTTTAAACGTGAAAGAGCACTAGCATATGGTCTTGCTCAAAAGGTAATGCATTTCTGTTCCATGTAGTAGCCATTTGGATTCTCGATGTGAAACTGATTATTTAAAGTCACAACAATAACCTTTTGATGTTTGGGTAAACTTATTTCGAGTTATAGCACTGTTAGGTGCTATAACCTTAAGGGTGTACCAAACAAAGCATTACCTATTTAACCATGTTTTAAACCTCCTTCGGGGACTTGTATTTCCATTCAACAATACATCTAACATCTTTCACAAAATGTTATTTTATCTATAAATCCCTTTAAAGTTCATTATTGAACACTTAATAATCTAATCTTCAAACATCAAACAACATAAGTTTATACTAAGTTTCATTTTATAAATTTGCAGCAATGGAAATCAAGCCATGGGTTGGACTCGAAAACAAGTGTTTCTTCAACATCACTTAAAAACCAGCAGTTTGACAAGAGTACATGGGGTTGGAGTTGGTTAGAGCGTTGGATGTCAGCCAAGCCATGGGAAAATCGATTGATGGAGCAAGGTCAAAACGACCCACTTGAAACACCGCCTCCACCATCCAAAAACCATGCTGACACCCACAAAGTAATGAGTGCAAAATCATCAGAACCCGAAATGGTCAAAGTCAAACGAAACAACATGACCACCAGAATCTCAGCAAAACCTCCCCAAATTGCTGCTCAACGCACTCGTTCATCATCTAGTCCAAGTTCTGAGTACCGCTATGATGGAAGCTCGGGTTCATCATCTCTCTGCACATCGTCAATGACTCCAATTTCCATGGAACGAACAGAAGAAAGTAGTAATCACAACAACCGTAAACCGAGCTATATGAGCTTGACTGAGTCAACCAAGGCTAAGCAGAGAAACCCGTCTCCCAGAATCTACAGGCAATCAATGGACGACTTTCATTTCCTTAGAAATTCTGGGGTCCTATGCAATATTGATCCAAACAGTGGTAATTGCTCTGAACCTTCTTCCGTTAATTTGTCTATATCCAGACCTCTTCCCACCCGAATGGATAAAAGCTCGATGAAAATGAGAAATAAAAGCTGTTATGCTTGAAATGTTCTGATGTGTTGTTTGGAATTGAGTTTGTTGCTATGTTCAACAACAGCTTGTTGTTTTGTAAACTTTCTATGGTTTGTATAAAGTAGTAAGGTTTGTAATTCGAGTTCTTGATGCTTATTGGTTTTCCATTCGTTTGTTTTAATTAAGAGTTTGAGAAATGCTGTGATTTGGTTTGAAGTGAGAATTGAGTACCTCATTGGTTGAACATGAACGACATCCTTTACACTGTCTTATGTTGTTTACGAGGTTATAAACCCCGCGCTCCGCGACGGGGTGTTTGCTTACGGAAGTACTCAAATGAATATTTCATATATGCCGTAAAGTTTATGTTACAAATGTGCAGCCTAATCGGCAAACGAAAAAAATCTTAAGGTATTGCTACCATTCACATGGCTAAAACAATCTATGAAACTTCTTAGCTAACATCCACTCTTGCACCTATCAACTTTTACTTGCGTGACGATCGAGTTTAGTTTCACCATCTGCTCTCAAAATCCCCTGCCATATATTTCATTCCATCAGTTAATAGTTCTAAAAATCGATAAATTGACTAATACAATTTGTTAGAACCAACCAGTAGTAACCAAGTAGAAATGCAAGATCATGTAATACAAATCTTATGAATTAAGTAGTAGTAACCAAGTAGAAATGCAGATCTAGCTGAACCTAAATAGTAAATCATTAACTTGTTAATACACAAAGAGGTTTACAGGATTGTATAGTAACGATCAGTCAACATCGTAAATAAATACCTTTACGGGATTGAATGAAGAATGAATACTTGGAGCGGCAGACACTTGAATGTCCGTATCTGGTGCCTGAACTGCCTCATCCATAATAGCCTGAAAATTTATTTGAATTTTGCATTGGTTTCAGAAAAGTTTTTTTTTTCAGAATACAAAGGTCAGCTTATTTGCGTTTTCAGAATGCAATGGGTCCTTAAACTCTTTATTGAACTTACCGTATCCAAACTCCAAATGGATTAATATGAAAACACCATATAAAAGTCGTAGAGTCTATAAAAGTGCCTCATTTCGTCCAAGTGTGAAACTATTTGGCTCAGATTTGCAAGTGCAGAACTGGATAGAAGGATATCCGACCCGCCATGGCTGCAAACACCACTCTGGTGGTGCCACGTCAAGATACGGGCCGCTTCCACCCATCATGATCCACCAACTGATTTTAGTTGGAAATTAATCAACGCACAAAAACAATAGTATCTTCATCTCCTATAATAAACTCAAAATAAGCCGGTGTTTAAAATATTATAAAAAAACGGACTTAAAGCGCAATAAGCAAATCACACATGATATATAAACCAAACATTCACGGGTAAACACTCTTACCCACACTAATGTAATAAGTTGATACAATAATTTTTGTCTTAGTGAACACTTGTTGGGCCAATTCAGTGCCCAATGATCTTTCATTTGGATTTGAATAGAAAATATCCTAAGTGTTAGATAACTTTAAACATTCCAAAGGTCACTGAGTGAACAGTCACTTGGTGAGTTACCTTCAAGTGCTCAACCTAAGTCTACAAGAAAGATTCAACCATTCAGTAGTCCATGAGCCAAAGAAAAAGGTGATGGGTTCAGTGAGTTGTGACAATAGACTCACTGAACCCCATACGATCTCCTCAACTAGTAAGACCTTGAAGACAAGAGCCTGAAGAATAGGTGGGATAGTTTTAATGGATAAGTTCAAGTACTTATCCACCTGAAGTCAAACTATCATGAATAGGGTATGAAGACAAGCATTGACGTTAGAAAGTGTGTTTGTCCCATTCATAGATTAGAATTGTAATAGAGATAAACTGTACAATATGTACTGGTCCAATCAACCTTTGTATACGCACTTATCACCCATGTAAGTATGACCCTACCTTAGCACTATATATAAAGATGCATTGTAAAGGAGTATGTTAAGTTTGTGCATTCATAGTTGTATCTTTCACAAACAGCTACTCCTCCAAATCAACTAAGTCCCTAAACAAGTTCAGTAGGTTAGAATAGTTGTCAAATTAGCATAATACTTTGATTTATGCTAAGTTGTTAGTGAGGAGATCACACACACACACATTGTCATTCAATCCCCATTGTTGTTCCGCAAACAATGGGGTATAGTTCTTAATAAGATTTATAAGAATTAAACGTTGAAAATTAGTTTTGTGTTCTTTACTTGTTTACCTTTATATTTGTCAAAACTGATTTTCATTACATTACTTCAAGCCATGAGTTAGTTTTATCTTAACTTTATAGTTTTTGGTAACTAACTCAAGGGGAACAACAACACTGTTATGTAATAGTGTTTTCCACCTTCTTACTCACAAATACATACCCGGTTACAAACTATATCTCACCCACCACAAACACATACTCGGTTACAAACCATATCTTACCCACCTCTCAATAAGCAAATTATACATAACGTGGCATCATCAAAGAAAGCGTTAGCAAATGCAACCCAGCATCAACAAAGCAAGCATCAACAAAGAAAGCATAAGCTAGGCGCACTATAAGCCTTAGCAACTCGTGGCGGAGATGCAATCCGTGGCTGCAAATCTTATAATTTTCCTCGCCATGACTGCAAATCAAATTATGTGCCTTGCTAATATGTGGACAGTAAAGGTCTTTTTAAAATGAAAAAACAAAGGTTTTTTCAGAACACAAATAAGGTCAGCCGTATGTTGCTACAATAATTTGTGTCTAAGTGATCAGTGTTGCACAATACCTTTAGTAAAATATTCTCGCAAACACATACCCGGTTCCACACCAGATCTCACCCACCTCTCAATAAGCAAATTATACATAACGTGACATCAGTCGATGCAAGTCAGCATCAACAAAGCAAGCGTCAACAAATGCAATGCAACATCAACAAAGCAAGCGTCAAACAAATAAAAGTTTACGTCAAACAAGTGTTGTATAATTATTAGGAAGATAATTTATAACTTTTCATAATTTATTTTTATACTTTACGTAAAACGTTGGCGGTTCGCGTTTTGGAGCCTTTTTGAATGCATGAAAACCATTTGTAACCGTCTATACTTCAACAGATACCCACACTTATACCCAATACCAAAATTTTTATAAATTTTCTTCTAGAACACCTTATATAACCGGTCACCCTTAATTAAATACAAAAAAACCCCACTAACTTAACATTAACATTTAGTTTATCCAAAGGATAACCAAGAGCTTATTATTACCTTTGTGTTTAAGCCACCAAAAACCTTTCTTTTATCTCCTTTGTTCAAATTCACACGACACCAACACCTTTCAAGCAAGCCAAGACCTTTCTAATCCTACTTTGTCCCCTGACTTAATCCACCATCTCATTACTTAATTCACAATATAAACAAGTTGTCACTCCATTAAACGGTTCAAACCAAAACTAACACAAATAAACTAGACAAATGGGTTTAGGCATCTAATAATCACTTATAACTATATTAGTTAAAAATTATACCTCATATTTAAATAATGTAGCAAGTAGACATTTACCTAACTATCTCTTCATATGTCGGCAAATAATATATATCAAAGGCAATGTCTATATAATAGCTACGTAGGTCCATGGTTAATCTACATATATGTGAGGTCATGCGTGAATTGAGTAGTGAAGCATACCCACTACTCCTACTCTCCTTAAAATAGGGAACACGTTAGCTTAAGGAGAACAAAATTAAAAGTTGATAGAACATTTCATGAGTCAAAAAGTCACGGGTCAAAAGTCACCTTCCTTAAATAACGCCATAGTTGGCTTACTAATTCTTCTCCATCATTTTCCCCTTCATAAATTATTCAATCATGCACCTATTATTATTATTAAACCTTATCCCACTGTATACACAAACCTACAAAAATTAATATTTTCATATCTCTATTATTAATATTAGATGGGCCCTAGTTTTCTTTTCCAAAAGCAAATTCAACATTTATATAAACGTTGATATCCATCATCAACATGAAGTTCATACAACTTGCATTTCAACATGGTGAACACAACTCCTCCTCCTTCCAAGATGCTCTCAAGTCAGGTAAAAAGGCGAGTCCCTCGACATCATACACCAAACCTTCGCCCCAAATGTTCTCGTAGCTGAGAATACTAACAACAACACCATGACACAGGGCTTCGAGACTCTCGTCAGTTTACGTGCGGTGATTATTGGTTTGTGTACGGGTAGTTTGTTTTGGTTTCACTCGTTAGAGGCTTATAGTTCGCGACCGAGTAAAGTTTTGAGGTTACATGTGAGTTTTGGGTTTCAATGATGTTCGTGTACGTACATGTACGAGGAGTTTCTCATGCTTGTGTTCGTACCGTTCGTTGATCAAGTCAAGGTTAGACCTTCAAATTTCAGTTCGGCTTCACATTACAACATTGGGTTCACAGCGGGTATTACTAGAGTCGAGTTAGCGTTCGTGTTCGTAATTGTTCGATTTAAGTTTCTATCCGTAGGTGTTCCTTTAGAGGTA
>BQNB010098045.1:0-25244 GCA_026074375.1 Tanacetum coccineum
TTTGTACTTGAGATGCTCAATAAAGTCACGCCTCCGGACACGTATTCCGTCCAGGCCCCGTCTGGGGGTGTGACAGTTTGGTATAAAAGCTACCTAAATACCAGTTTTTATATCCTCTCTTTAAAATGAATATTGGCCTTTATCTTTTATCAAAGACTGTACTTGGTTATTTATGTGTATTGTTTTGGTTTCATGGCGATACCAGATTCTCAACGGAATTGAAAGGATGCACAAGGCGGTGAGGTTCAACATATAGAAAGTGAAGCCATAGCTAAAGGACGTAGAGACTTGCAGGGTTAACTTCGTGCAACACATGTGATGCAAATATAACATTGTAGACATCGAAAACTATAATTGTCATCAACCTTTTAAGCCATACATCTAGCATTATCTAAAGCTATAAACATAAGCATCCAATAACAAAATACAAACGGTAACAACAAAGTATCCTGTCGCAGCGCGCGGGTACCATCCACCTCGTTACAAAACTATAAATCAAAAAAAACTAACCAAATAAAATAAGTATGTGTTAACTGGGTTGGGCTTTAGAAAACTAAAGTTAGTAAATTAAGTTAAATCTATATTGGACCCAACATACCTTATGACCTATGTCTGTCATCTTCTTCTTCAACACTAAAATGCAGCCATCGATTTCTTCTGCTTCTCCTTTAATTTTTATAATAGCAATTTGGTTTATGGTATGCACCTCAAATTTTATAGGTATGCACTCTTTGTAATTTGAGTGATACAACCTGCAAATCCAAATTTTTTTACACTGCTCCGTAGATTCATAGGGTATGCACGTACATACCTTGTCATGGCTGTAAATATTCCCATGTCCACTTGTTACTAGTGTAATAACTTCTTTGACCAATCTTACTTCAAATTACGATGATCTAAAGAATCGTCAAGCTGCATTTGCACAATCTACCTTTGTACTTAAAATTTAGAATTCAAAATTAGGGAACTTTTACCTTTTTGTTCCACTCGAGATATCTGCTCTCATTAGACTCAATGCCCTAACGAAATCCCACCTCGCGTTGCCAGCCACTAAAGTGGCAAGATAAAATGAGCATCAAGATAAAAGAGAAAAGCCTTTCTCAACTTTTTTTATTTACGCAATAAGTAAAATTATGCCTAAGGTAGTAATGTTTTTTTTGTAACCATGGTTTTTAACACATTGCTAGACTAATCCACGGGGTTTGAACTCACCGCTACACATACTCAAAACAGGTAAAGACCCCCCTTTTACTTTTTTCATGAGGTGAAAATAAAAAAACTGATAGTAATAATGACCAACAACCGATGGCTATAAAAGGTCTATCGATTATGTATAATTTTTGTCCCTCAAGAAAAAAACAACAACGAGAGATCTAAACTTTTGTCTAATTTTGTGTCTAAAATTAGATGTTATTATTTTATTAGTTTGTGAAAAAGTGAATCATGTATTACAGCCGGTAAGCAACGACACGTGAATTTAGACACAAAATTAAGCCAAACTTTGTGCTTGTTAATCAGTTATTTTTTCAAGATTGATTTAGCATAACACTTAACTCAAGCTTAATAGGAGATCCGAGTTCATTTTTTAAAAGTAATTTCTTTTATCAATAGCTTAGGCTACCCGGAGCGGGTGTGAGCTCACCGGGTGAGTCAGCCACTCACGGGCGAACACCCAAAACGAACCCAAGAACTCACGCTTGAGTGAGTGAAAAACAGACCCCAATGGTGAGCCACTCACCATACATGAGTGAGGAAAAAAAAATATATCTGTTATGTTTTATCAAAAAAAATCACACTACCCTATTTTTAACTTATAATACCTATAAACTTCACCATTTTATACACATCTTATCATATTCTTACTCAAACAACATATATTTCATTTATCATTATCGAAATGGATTTCTATACATTTATGATCACCGACACAGAAGAAGAAGTTGTTAGTCGGGAGGTGAATTTTCTTACAAGAGTAGTGTCGTTTATTAGGAATAGACGACGAGCAAATCGACCAACAAGAAACCCCGTATATCGAGACCGTTATGGTGCTTATGACCGTTTATTCGTCGCCTTTTTAGTGAGAACCCGATGTACGATGCATATAAATTCCAAGAGACGTTCCGAATGGCTCGCCCCCTTTTCAACTGGATAGTTGAGGAGGTAGCTAGTCATTCTTCATTCTTTCGTGATAATATAGACTGTACCGGAAGAGAAGGCATTTCCCCGTTGCTAAAGTGCACCTCTGAAATTCGTTAATTGGCAAACGACATTGTTCATGATTTTCTAGATGAATATCTGCAAATAAGTGAGAGAACTTCACGTCTATCTCTTAATCATTTTTATACTTCTGTTATGGAAATTTTTAGACCAAAATATTTGAGAAAACCCACGGTGACTGATGTTGTAAAGCTTTATCGGCATCACGAAGAAAAGAAAAGTTTTTTGCGGATGTTAGGAAGCCTTGATTGTACAGATTGGGAGTGGTTTCGTTCTCCGTACGCCTTTAAAGCGCAATATGTTAGACGTAATCATGGTCCAAATCCGTTCAATTTGCTGGAAGCTGTTGTGTCGCAAGACTTATAGATATGGCATGCTTTCTTTGGTGTTGCTGGGTCGAATAACAACATCAACGTTTTACATCAATCCCCTTTATTTAACGATCTCAAACCTGACGAGCACCATAGATTCCTTTTGTGGCTAAGGGCGTAACTTACCCATGGGGATACCATCTTGTTGACAGGATATATCCGGAATTAGCGACACTTGTTAAGACGATTCCAGAACCAGCTGATGATGACTACAAGCGAATAAGGTATAAGCAAAAGTAGGAATCAGCAAGGAAAGATGTGAAACGAACATTTGTTCTAAAGAAGAAATGAGCCATACTAGCCAATCTCGCATGTGCGATGACAAAAGAAAAAAAATAATGAATATGATGTATACATGCATCATATTACATAATATGATTTGAAAATACAAAGGAAATGCGATATCTCCCAATTGGTACCCGGATGAAGAACATCAACCAGACGACCTCTTACGATCCGATGAACAAGTGAAACGTTATGAGGCACATCAGATCGTCACAAGCACATCAAAACCTTCGAGCCGATTTGGTCGAACACTTGGCTCGTAATGTTTAATTTTAGCTTTAAGTGTAATATTTTTAATATTCGAAGTCTATGCAATGTTTTTAATTTATGAATAAAAGTTTTTTTATTTCATACGTTTTACGTTTACATTTTTAGTTTATGAATAAAAGTATTTAAATAAAAAAATTAGATATGAAAGGTGAGTGAGTAGTGACCAAAACAGGTGAAAGGTGAGTTTGAGGAGGAAGTGAGAGGAGACAGAAAGCTGAGGTATCACTGATATGGACGATGAGTGAGTATGCACCACTTCCTACACTTTGTTCTCGAGTTAGAGTTAATGAAGAAAAATAAAGAAAATGAAAAGGAAACATAAGATGCCGTGTTCTCAAATAACACTTAAAGAAGAAAAAAAAAGAAAATGAAATAAAAGTTAGTGTAATTTTGTTCTTTTTTAAAAGGAATAATTGCATATATATCCCAGCAAAAGCTCAAAATTGCATATATATCCAACTTAAATTCAAAATTACATATATATCCTTTCAAAAGAAAAAAAATTGCATATATATATATATATATATATATATATTTTTATAGATTTATATATATATATTAGTATATATATATTTATTATATGATATATATTTTTATATATTTTTATATAGTTATATAGGATTTATAGATTTTTAGAGAACAACTTAAACTTCTATTGGCATGTTACCCTTATTTACTTTGTAATTCAGTTATATCATTTCGTTTCCTTCTGTTATTGCATTATATATATATAGATTTTTTTATACTATTTATTTTTAAGATTGATTTATTTGTGATAGTTATAGTGATAGTATTGGCAGATTTATACATTTATAGTAACTGTATTGTGGTCTTTTATATTATATAATATATTATTTAATTTACCTAATCATGAACTCTAACTTATGATATTTATAATTTTATAAATGACAAAAGTAACATTTGTTTCAAAGGTACGATGTCCCGAAGTTCAAAATAAACTAGATGGTAAAAAATAATTCACCAAGATGATGTTTAACATTACAATAAAAATCACCTTATATCATATATAATACGAATGCATGAAATAAACTTATCAATATATATATCAAGATTGTTATATACGTATAAAAAATAAAGTAATTTTATAATAAAAGCGTATATTAGAACCAACAAGTTTGTAAGTAAAGAAAAAGTAATTTAAAATTTTTATTATTATTATTTGAAAGTTTTAAAGTTTTAAAGTTGTAAATTTAAATTAAATAGTTATTTGTATATATATAGCATATTTAAGGTTTAGAAAGAATATATATGTAATTATAATTTTAGATTGAATATATATGCAATTTTTGAGCTTTTAAAAGGATATATATGCAATTATAAGTTTGACTTAGATATATATGCAATTTTAATCTTTTAAAATAATATATATGCAATTCTCCCTTTTTAAAATAAACGTTTCCTCTCTATTTTTGAAAAGAAAGTGTTTGCTTCACTTTCTTTTACTTTACTTTAATAAAAAAATTGGAGAACAAACTATTAGCCTTAACAACTTTTGTTGAGAGAGAATCACACACTTTTCCTCAACAATCACTCAAACTTTTATTCAAGTTGTTAGAGATAATAAAAAGTGATTTAGGCTGTGTTTGACAACAAGAGTTTTGGAGCGTTTAGGAGCGACAAACGGCAAGCGGTAAACATTTTAGATGAAAAGCTTGTTTGGCAACACCTTAACAAGCATTTGAATATTGTTTAATCTCTTCAATCTCAAATGCTTTTTGAAGAAGCATTTCAGAACTGCTTCTAGCAGTTTGTTATAAAATTACACTTATACCATCAAATATAAAATTTATAATTTCTTTAATTGGGTTATATGTCCTTTTTCGTAATTTTAAACTTTTTAATTACAGCTTACAACTACGTTACCAAACACCTTTTTAAAATAAACATCTACTGCCTACTACTTCTATTAACTGTTCTTAATTACTGCTTTTGCTACTGCTGCATGTCGCCAAACATACCTTAGTCGAATGGCACGACCCAAAAGGCAGACAAAACTTTGATATCTATATTGAAAATAATTTTTGACCGTCAGCCAATTTAGACCACAAGAATATAATATGCGGCGATAAACAACACATTTTCCACGTGACACACAATCATTGGTCACATACCCAATCCGTATGCACACAACGTGACCCCTTTAATTTCATTATTATATATATATACTCAATTTTGTCCCCAACGACGTCGTTTCACAACTAGGCCAACATGCAGCCCAAAACAAAGTAAATATCCTAGGACCTAGGCCAAAATGCAGCCCAAACTTAAAAAAATAAAAATAAAAAAAATCTGGCGGCACAAAATAGGAAGGAAAAAAACTTTACAAAATAGAACTTCAACTTTTAAATATTTACGACTTTTTTATATAATAAACTTTATTCATCAAATATATACAACCTATCTTTTCGATTCATTCAGATAAATAAATACCCCGGAAAGATCTCGCGAATTTGCGAACACAACGAGCCTTAATATTGCAACTACTTTGTTGATCCTCGTACGATTTTATAAAAAATGTTGAAGTTTAATATAAACAAGATTTTTTTTTACAAAACGTACCTCAACTTTTAACGACTATTTTTATATAATAAACATTATTTATCACATATATAACACGTATCTACCGATTACATCTATCAAAAAAATACCGCGGAAAAACTACACGCGAAAAGATCCTTAGGACGTGAAACAGACAAATAGGCAATATAAAACAGTTGTGGCATAAAATAGGAAAAAGAGAATTACAAAACGTTTACCCTCAAAACATAAGCCCAATAAAAAAAATACAGTATTTAAACATTAGTTCCTGAAAAAATAAAACCAAAAATAACGACTTTAAAATGACAACATCAAATACGTTACAATAATAAAACACCAACACCTAACCCGCACAGAACACGACGCCATTTTGCGTCAGTCGCTACAGTGCCGGCCCATTTGGGTTTTTGGGCTTCCAGTTTGGGCCGGCTCATTTAATTTTTTTTTACTTAGTCAACATTTGTGGCGCGATTATAATAACGTGGAACGTACAACACAAAATAGGGAAAAAATTACAAAACGTACCAAAATACAACCAAATACCCAAATAAACCGACTCAAAACGCACGTCAAATAGCATACAAAAAAAAACAACACCTAACCCGCATAAAACACATTCTTACACCTTAATGATTTCGAAAATATTCAAAATAAACCGCCCTACACTTACTAAAAAACAAACAACAAAAAATTAACGTCCCGCAGCAACGCGCGGGCAATCATGCTCGTTATTAATCAAATCAATCAACATTATTATTCTCTTATTAATATCACTTGGTTAATGGGAGAGTCAAAATGCTCTAGCTTTCTAATGTATGTCAAAGTGGTAATAGGGGGCAAATGGGCAGGTTTGGGTTAACCTGTAAACTTAAAGTTGTTTAATTTCTTCGAATTTCATAAATAATCATCTACCTTCTTTGCATGTCAAACCTGTAAACTTTAGCTTTACTATGGACGTCAGACCAACAAGCATAGAAAAGGCGGGCTATTACTTGAAACCAACACGCAATCATTACTTAGCGTTATTATTTTCAATTTAAGAAATGAAGAGTAAATTTAGATGTATTAATGGTTTTTAGCGGTATTCTTAGCAAGTTTGGTCCAATGACATGATCTCCAACATAAATGGATTATGTGCAACAAAATAAAGTTTACTGGGGCTAGATGTAAATCTCGTATAAAGTTTGATGTTTCTGCCATTTCGTTTGCTGAATTAGTTCTCTAACCATTATAATTGTAGTGTGTTGGAAGCTAATAGTTACACCCAATAAATTAAGAGTTTGACACAAAATATGTCAGAAAGAGTGGTACATTCAGTTGTCTTGCAATGAAACTACACAACCACTGGTTAGAACTTAGAACTGCTTATTCTAACATACTTTAGCCGCTCAATATACTGTCAGATGTCATGCAACGAAAGAAGAACAATTTGTATCTTAGCTAGTTAGAGAATTCATTGATTATATATTTATACTATGCATAAGTTTCTGTTAATCCCTTTTCATCAACATCCTTATTATCATTCAATCTTTCCCCCAAGTCCTGCTCCTCTTTAAATTCTATCGATCATCTACACTCGCTGACAATGAACTCCTGCAAAGTGTAGACCTTTATGTTGGGGCTACTATCGAACCTCTTCGTCGCATTCTCCTAGTCAGACCCATTAGAAATAAACTTGACTCGAAGTCCCAAACAGACTTAAAAAAACTAAACTAATGGCTCCAATAGTACCATTATAGAAACATGGACAAAATTGATTCGAGTAGATATTGATGTCCCACTTGGTAAGAAGAGAATGAAGCTATGATCTTGGTCCCAGATTCCTAAATGTGAAAGAAGAAAGAAAGATACTCATGAAATGGAATAATATGGAGAACGGCGATTGAAAAAAGCTGGTACAAATAAATGATTGGCTCAAATGATAGCCTGTAAACTAACTACTTTTTGCATGACGAGTAACAATTACGTAGTTGATTATCCTGCAACTGCATACTTTGGGCTTTTTGGTTGTATATTGTATAGACATTTAATTGTTTCTTTTTATCTGCCCTAATATTTCAAGTAATGTTAATTTGCTTCATACTGTTCAATCACATAACAGAGGACGCAGTAATTCATGCAGCAGGGCAGAGAATAAAGCCTGCCGTGAGAGGCAAAGAAGAGAAAAGTTGAATGAGAGGTGACCTTTTTCTTTTTTGCATCTATTATTCCGCTGTAATATATTCATATGGTTTATGGATGGAGGTTATTTTTTCAAATTTTTAGAATTGAGCTCTACTTTGGAACCTTACCGGCCTGCAACCACCGATAAGCTGGCTATTCTTGGACACGCTATTCGAGTTTTGAATCAACTAAAATCTGAATCTCAGGAGTGCAAAGAGATGAACGAGAAACTATTGGAAGAGATCAAAACACTGAAGGTTAGTTTGTCAGGTCACAAACTTGCTACACGACTTCTTTTATTCATCAAGTTTCCCAAGAGTTTCTTAATATTTTTTGTTTTATGACTTGCCAAATCGACAGGCAGAAAAGATTGAACTTCGTGAAGAAAAAATTGCATTAAAGTCCGAAAAAGCAAAAGTGGAGCAGCAAGTCAAAGCCATGACCAATAATAACCTTCCGCCACCTGGATTTATGGCACCACATCCAGATGCATATCAGGCTGGGGCAAACAAGATGCCCGTTTTTCCAGGCTACAGTTACATTCCAATGTGGCAGTATCTGCCCCAAGCTACGTGTGATACATCTCATGATCACGAGCTAAGGCCGCCTGCTGCTTAAATGGTAATAACGACAAACTAATGAAAAAACTTTCGTCTCATTGTAGTTTGTAAATACTAATGCTTAATTGCATATTGCGTTTTCATATTTATGCACTTTGGCTATGTTGATTTCTAGAGACGAGTAGAGTTCATTGTAGAAGGAACTTGTTGGATAGAAATAATATCCTTCATTAGTCTTTTTATCATTCATAAATTGGTATCTCATTATGCTAGTTAAAATAAAATATTGTCTTGTTAATCTGGAATGTAATCAACTCATCAAGCCAGTGACAAAACTTTTTATCACATTTTTACATGTTTTACAATTGCATTTTGAATCTTAAAAACTGCTTACAGGATATATTTCTAATAATCTTTTATGCCTTTCAGCTTTGTCTAATTCTTTCTCAAAACTGACCATAATGTTTTTTTTTCTTTTGGGTAAATCATGCTTTTCGACATTTTGGCTGACTAATTCACGTGGTTTGAACCAACCGTCACACAGACTCAAACCGGGTAAAGCTCTCTTTTTTCAAGATTGTTTTGCCTTTAGAGGTTTATCTTTGGTTTTTAGATGTCGTTATCACGTAACTGTTTAGCCTGATGTTTTCCAAAATTTTGCAAGCTCCGAGAAATTTTGACACTCAAATTTTTTGTAATGTTTTGTCTTAAAAAGTTTTTGCCGGTTTGTATTTTTTTTCCCTTTTAAATATAGCACAAAGCTAATTATTTAAAATCTGCAATCTCGTCTCTAATTATACTAAAACTAATAACACAAAAAAAACAAAGTTATAAACTAAAGAATGACGAACTTGAGACTGGGTGTAATAAGGACGCGTTCTTGTAGGATCCGTGGTGGTGACAACCAAGTGGTGATGAGCACAAAGACAAACCCAACATCTGTCGGGTGTGATTTATATATACAAAAAGAATTGTTTTTGTGTTTAATGAAGGAAGAAGATGGAGGAAGAAAAAAAAAGATACGGAGTCGATGTCTGTTTTTGTTGTTTTTTCTTACATATAACTTTAAAAACAAATTACCATTGCTTATTTGTGTCATGATGTGCTTATCTGCTTAAACACATATGTATGTATATATATCTATAACGTGGCACATATAAGACAATAATTTTAAATATTTTTTGAATTTTTAATTATTTTGCATTTAATTTTGAATTTCCGGTTATTTAAATATTTTTGCATTGGACACATTTTTTGCATTAATTTTGGGATTTTCGGAATTTTTATAAAAATATATCCGTGGCAAGGCTCGAACTCGTGACCTATGATTAACATGCAATGAGCTTAACCAACTAATCTAAACCACCATTTGTGTTTTAGTATCCAAAACATTAATAATAAGTAGTATTAATGTATGTTGATATCTTTTGATTTTTTAAAATATAACAATATATACTCTATAATTATATTTGATATTTATCTAAATATACCTGACTTTTTAATCAAAAAACTCCCGAGCAATCCATATCAATACATGACTTTTTCTGTTTTTTTAATCCATCGTATGTGTTAGGATTCTGAAAATCCATGTAAAAGACTCGGTCACCCCGTGTTATATCTAGCATAGGTTAGCTCGTAGTCTTAGTTTTAATCGTTTAGTTACCGTACGACTTATGGTGTTGGGCCGGGTCTTTACCCACTTGTTAGCCCACTCCATGGCCCATTTAGGGGCACCAAACTCTTGTATAAATACCCCTTTCCAGCCATGGGAAGGGGTTGGATGTTCATTTTATCACAAACACACACTAAGTGATTTTCTCTCTCTAGAACTCCCACTTTCTCTCTCTAGATAATTCGGCCAAACATTAATCCTAGGCTTGTGTTATGATATCCAATTTGCAAATTTTGGTTAAAACAAACACACAAGTCACAAGTGTATCACTTAAAATTTAGTAAAAACTAGTAAAACTACAAAATCTTTACTCTTTTAATCACTTCAATCCTAAACAAAACACAAAACCCTACTAACAAACACCATTCATCACTATCAACCAACATAAAATATCAATTTAATATATGACACCAAAAAATGTATGACTTTGGCCATTTGGGTTTCTCACTGATTTAACATATCTTCAAAGAAAAGTTCGTATTTTTCTTCACTGCATTTTTCCTCTCCGAGACATTCTTCATTGCGTTTTGCCTCAAATAGTACATTACGTTTTATCGTTTTGTATCGTACAACAGTACTTCGTTTTGTCGTATTATCTTTTCCTTTTTCTCTCTTAATTCTCTCTCTAGTTTCTCTCTCTAGAACAACTCTCTCTTTCTCATTTCTAGTTCCGATTTCATGATCGATTGTATGAAGTGAAGTGTTAACGGGATCCTACAAACAACTGTACTGCGTTTTGTCTTATTATAGGTTGCATTTTGTTCTAACGTTTTGGTTATTGAAGACTGCGTTTTGGTTACTGCGTTTTGCTTCAAGATTTGGTTGCGTTTTGCCTCAAGACCACTGCGTTTTGCCTCAAGACCACTGCGTTTTGCCTCAAGACCACTGCGTTTTGCCTCAAGACCACTGCGTTTTGCCTCAAGACCACTGCGTTTTGCCTCAAGACCATCACTGCGTTTTGCTTCAACATTTGGTTGCGTTTTGCTTCAAGACCATAATTGCGTTTTGGTAGAAAGAAACTCCGGCAAAATTTTCTTCTTCACTGCGTTTTGCCTAAGTCTTATTATCTTCATTACGTTAACTCATTTCAACCAAACCAAATCACAATCAAACAACATAACACCTAATCCAACAAACAATCATCACTTTTAACACACAATCACTAATCATTGTACCAATCCAAAGTTTATCATAATACAAATAATCAACCATGTCCAGTAATTCAGATGATATTCAAGCGGCCGGTTCCGATACCCGCCCTCCTATGCTCGATAGGACTGATTACGAATCATGGTCACAACGAATCCGATTGTACTGTAGGGGAAAGGAAAATGGATTGCAAATTCTTCAGTCGATTGATCAAGGATCATTTGAGCTTGGAACCACAAGGGATGCACTCGGAACTACCCCTGAGGGAGGTGTCCTTCTTGGATCAGAAAGGCCTCGTACATATGAGGATCTCAGTGACACGAAGAAGAAACGATACGATGCAGATGTCCGTGCCATTAATATTGTGCTTCAAGGACTACCCAAAGATATCTACAAGCTCATCAATCACAACATTGAAGCAAAAGCAATTTGGGACAACGTCAAAATGCTTCTGGCAGGTTCTGAACTCACAAAAGAAGTTAGTGATCCTGACTCTCCTGCACCAAAACCTGCAAAATCAACCAAACCCAAGGTAACCAAGCAAGCTAAACCCGTAGCACCTAAAGCAGCAACCAAGAAACCTCAACCAACACCAACCCAGCCTAAGGAGAAGAAACAAAAGCAGGCTAAGGAAACCACTGAAGCAACACCGCCAGCCAAACGAGCTAAAGCTGAGACACAGAGCAAAGGTCTAAAGAGACAAATCATGAATAGTTGTATGCATACTTAAACCAACATGAGAAGCATGCTGCACAAGATCGACTGATTATTGAAAGAATCACTCCTGCTACAAATGATCAACTTGCATTTGTGTCAACGGTCCAACCTCATGCCCAATCATCACATGTCCAGTCTCATCAATATCATTCTTCATCAACAAACCCTCACTCACTACAATATCCACAATTCCCTGATACATCACATATTGATACCAAACAAATGGCACTTCTTGCCCAATCATTCAGATCTACACTTCCTCAGACGAACAATCAACTTCGAACCTCTTCTACACCAACTCAAGCAACCATTCAAGAATGACGGAGTTGTCATACAGAATGTTTTTCAAGGGCGAGACAGAATCATGAATCAGAAGGTATGTTGCCGGGGAAATGGGAGCGGCAGGCAATAGGGGGTAACAAATAGAGGCTGGGAATGCCAATGCAGGTCAAGGAAAACCGGTCAAGTGTTATAACTATAATGGGTTGAACAATTGCCAGGGAAAATGTACTCAGCCGAAAGCATCCACAAAATACTGATGATTATCAAGGACAAAATGCTGCTGATGCAAGCCCAAGAGAATGGTGCAGTTTTGGATGAAGAGGAACTACTCTTTCTGGCTGGTGAACAGGGAAACACCTTTGATGCAGATGTGGATAATCAACCAGTCCAAGACTTAGCTCTGAACGAGGATAATTTTTTCCAAGCAGATGAATGTGATGCTTTTGATTCAGATGTTATGCATGAACCGACGCTCAGACTTATATTACATGGCCAATTGCCTTCAGCCGGGTCAGCAAATCCACAAGCTGGTCCATCTAATGCATCAATCTTATCTGAGGTACACACTCTAGAAAATGCTATTGATCATATTGTTACTAATGAAGTACAACAGTCAAATATTATCGACTCAACTAGTGTCTATATAGGTAACAACAATGTTATTCCATATGAACAATATTTGTCGATCAATAATATTTTTGTTGTACCAAGTTGTGCATCTTTCTACTCTAAATAATGTAGTGTGTATCTGTCTGATAATGAGACGTTCGTCCTCATGCCCCATAGCCATGAACCTTAAATCTACAAGGAACAAGTTGCCATTTATGAGCAACGTGCTAAGTTTGAATTGACTGAACGTGAACAGGGAATGGATGATCAAATGCGTATGCTTATTCAAAATCGTAATAAAATGGAAGAAAATCTTAAAAAGGAACTTCATTCTGTCAAGTTGCAACTTAATTCAACTATGGAAAACACAAGATACTTTGAAGAAACAATAATACTGAAACATGAGTTTAACAAAAGAGACCAAAATTCCTGACTGATTTTTCCAATCTGAAACACCTTAACGATAAACTTGAGAATAAGCTTCACTCACAAGATCAATCCATTCAAACTGTCCATATGATGTTAAATCCTGCTCAGGTGTATGACCAAAGGACTAAAACTGCGCTAGGTGCCCAGAACCCTTTTCACCTCAGACAGGCCAAAAAGGCCCAACCGGCACTGTATGATGGTGAAGAACTTCTTAAAGACTCATCATGTGCTTGTAAATGTTCCATCGTATGAGGAAGAACTAGAGTTAGCTGAAACTAATAGAAATAAACTGTATGTGAAAATGAATGACTCTGCCTATGTGGAAAAGAGGGTTAACATTACGCCTCCTAACTACTCAAAAGAAAATTTCATTATGATACACTACTTCACACCCCTCAGACTCAACTGACACCTGAGCAAGTATTTTGGTCCTTAGATCTAGCAAAACGAAAGGCCGAAGAACTAAAGGCCAATGCCCCACCCCTACCTGTCCTGCCACCTGCGACTGTGTATCCTCCCAATACACCGGTCCATCTGGTCCCTCGAACGCTTCCAACTACAAGTCAAGTACATATTGGTCTGTATGTAATATCACAACTATTTTGGGAATTTTGAAAAACTTGTAAAAAGCGTAATCACACCAACGGCATAACAAAGGGACAGGGTTTTGAACAAACAAAATGGTGTTACTTAACGAAGTAATTCCATTTTACATCTACTCAAAGACATTTTGACGGAGTTCAAAAATCACTTGGTCCACTAAAGTAAGGGCAATATAAAGCAGTTTTTGAAAATTTGGAAGCCGAGGTGGACCAGAATAAGATAGATTTAAAGAGTGGCGAGATTGAATGGAAAAACCTTCTCATTACAAATGAGAACTTAATTGCTGAATGCTTGTCCAAAGATGTGTTTTATACTGCAACTGATTCTGTATTAAATGTGTCTAGATTTTCTGACATGCATGATGCTTTCACTATTGCTCAGAAACGTATTGCCGACCTTGAATCTGAAAATTTTAATCTGAGAAACAAGATTCAAAATGATGATCACGACTCAATGATAAAACATTTCTCCAAACTTGAAGTTGAACACTTTAACTTACAATTAAAGTATCAAAATCTCAAAGAACGTTTTGGAAACAAAAAACCAGTGACGTCTTCGGATGCTCCTTCATTTGATTCACTGTTTGTGATTGGGAAACTAAATGAACAGATTCAAAGTCGAGGCAATACGATTCGTGAATTAAAGGAGAAAATCTCTCGCTTAACAGAGAAAAATAGTGATGCAAATCCCACTCCTGACCTTAAGGCCTTAGTTTCTCAGAACAAAGATTTAACTGCAAAGCTCAATGCCCTTCACGATCTCAATGAACTCTTTAGGGAAGAAAATGCAAAAGTTAAGCAGCATTATAAGGAATTGTATGATTCAATTAAGATAACGCGTGCCAAAATCACTGACCAGAACAACTCTTTGTTATCTGAAATTGAAAACCTTAAGGCTCAACTTAAAGATAATTCCAAATGTGCCACTATACCTGACAATAAACCTAAAGTGCTGGCTCCTGGTAGATATCCTATAGATGTTGAACCAATTCCCCCTAAACTCAAGAAGAATCGGGAAGTGCATCTACACTATATCAAACACCTTAAGGAAAATGTAGAAACCCTTCGTGAAATAGTAGAGGAAGCTAAGGTGAAAAGACCATTGGATACCTCTCTTGCATCTGCTTGCCGTTACACTAAACACTCTCAGGAGCTGTTAGAATATGTAATAGGCACGTGTCCTAAAGACTTTAGCCCTCGCGATACACAGAATGCCTCTACCAATTCACTTAGGAAAAAGCAAGTTACTTTTGTAGAACCATGTGAAACCTCAACTCATAACACACCACCACAAGTTGAGCATCAGAAAATACATTCGACTAATGCTCCTGGAATTCCCTCTACAGGAGTAAACGGTGCCTCAGCAGCTAGCAGGTCAAAGCCTAGGAGCAATACAAAGAAAGATAGGACCTTGCCAGCTAAAAGTGCCTTGAAACAAGTAGAAGCCCATTCTAGGATGAATAAGTCGAATGAGAAACAAAAGAATCGTGTTGATTCTAGTATTAGCTATAAGCATACGGTAAATTAGTTTGAATCTAATGCTCTTGCAAAACTTCAAACAAAATGCTTAATTTTTGTTAATCATGATCAATGTGTTGTGTGTTCTGTAGATGTTTATGAAGCAATCCCCGTGCCACTAAAAGTGTGGCGGGGTTAAGCAATTAAGCAAGTTAAAGGCTATAGGGGAAATTGTTTACCACCATCGCCATCAGAGGTGACCTACTGTCGACTAATACCTATAAGGGAGATCAGTGCCTTTAACTAGGAATACTCCCACCTAAGGTCTTGCCCCCCGGGGGGGCTTAAACTTTGGGAAGGAAGCCCACTGGTAGACTTCTCCCGTTAGGAAGACAGTGCCCTTTAGTTAGGTCTACTGCTCTTAAGAGTGACTGTTTGCCAGCTGATCCACAGGAAACTATTGCCCCTGTAGCATATAATCTTGCGTGCACTAACCAACCGGACCCCATTGCAATTGGGGATCCAATGTATCCAAATATCCATTTTCGCCTTTGTAAAATGCAGGTTGTACAGATCCGTTTTCCTCGTATTTGGTCTCGGCTGCTCAAAAATATAGACTTGGAGAACGCTCAAGGCTCAAGAAATTTCATGAAAAAAGTTTATTGGACTGATCGATTCAGAACGACCTTTGGTTCAATTATGGATATGGGATTATGTCATTGGTGATAGTGTAATTTCCAGGGTATACTATGTAGAGGGACTTGGACACAACCTTTTCTCTGTCGGTCAATTTTGTGATTCAGATCTTTAATTGCCTTCCAGAAAGCATCCATGCTTCGTACCGTACTTAGAATGGTGTTGACCTTATTAAAGAATTCGTGTAACGAACTTATACACATTTCTATTGAAGATATGATGAGGCCTCTCCCATTGCTACTGTCTAAAGCCTCCAAGAACAAATCCTGGTTATGCAACGTCCGCCTGAATCACTTAAACGTTGGCACCCTCAATGATCTACTCGAAAGATCTTGTATAGTGTAACCTCGGTTGAAAGTTTGAAAAGGACCATTTGAGTTCTGCATGCAACTGGAAAAAGCATGGGGGAGAGGGCGGGGAAAGAGAAAGCCTACCCACAAACCCAAGACGACTAACCCATTACGGAATTTTACACACCCCTCACGGATTTTTTGCGGACACTAAAAGTGCAGAGTATAAATGGGAAGAAATACATTTTGGTAATAGTCGATGGCTACTACAGGTTTACATGGGTGATGATTTTTGAGATCCAGGATGAGACTCCCGTTTATTGTTATCAATCTGTTAAAACAACTCAATCTCTCAACAAAACTGTCCCGGTTTTAATACGGACTGATAATGGCACAGAATTCCGTAATAAAAAATTTGACAATTACTATGAAAGCGTTGCATTACCTACGAGAAGACCATTTATGAGACTCCTCAGTAGAATGGCGTTGTGAACGAAGGAATTCTCAACTCTTGATTGCAGAGTGTCTCGGACAAATGCTGATATTCTCTAAGGCTCCTTTTATTTATTTGTCAGAGCTTGGCTACTGCCTGTTATACCAAACCCGATCCCATATACAACTATTCACACAAAACCCATATTTAACTATGCATGACAAGAAACCGATCTCTCTTTCCTACGTATATTTGGGGCTCTCTGCTACCCAACAAACGACAGCGAAGATCTTGGCAAATTGAAAGCTAAAGCAGACATTGGGTTCTTTGTTGGTTACGCACCAAACAGGAAGGGTTATAGAATCTACAACAAACAGACCTGACAAATTATAGAAACTATTCATGTCACATTCAATGAGCTGACTGAGAAAACGGCTCCTGTACACTCCAGTTCAGGACCCGCTCCTAACCTTTTGACACTCCTGGAACCTATAAGTTCAGGGCTCGTACCTAATTCTGCTCCTGCTATACCGTATGTACCTCCCACCAATAAAGATTTAGAGCTGCTGTTTCAACCGATGTTTGATGAATATTTTGAGACTCCAACGGGTGATCATCAGATGCCTCATGTCCCCGCAGCTCCAACCCCGGCCATTCCAACCGGTCCATCAGTATCTATCTCCTTTGATCACGATGCACCATCAAGCAGTCATTCACCATCATCCTCAGATCATCAATCATCTTTGGTACATCACGGTGTTGCAACTGAGCATTCTTTTGAAGTAAATCTGTTTGCTGCAACTAAGCATGAACCATTTGTTAATGTGTTCGCCCCAGACCCAAACTCTGAAGCATCATCTTCTGGGGTAATCACGCTTACTGAACCCAACCAATCCACTCAACCTCATGAACATCTCCGAAAATGGACCGACTCTCATCCTCTTGATAATATTATTGGGAACCCTTCTCGACCGGTATCCACTCAAAAATAGCTTGCTACAGATGCTCTATGGTGCTTCTAAAATTCTATACTGTCCAAAGTCGAACCAAAAAACTTCAAATATGCTGTTACTGAAGACTGATGGTTTCAAGCCATGCAAGATGAAATCCATGAATTTGATCGACTGGACGTATAGGAATTAGTGCCACCTCTAGACTGTGCAATGATTATTACTCTCAAGTGGATTTATAAGGTGAAACATGATGAGTATGGTGACGTGTTGAAAAACAAGACACGTCTTGTAGCGAAAGGATATCGTCAAGAAGAAGGTCTTGATTTTGAAGAATTCCTTCGGACCCGATCGCAGATCTTAAAGCTATCACAAAATTTCTTGCCAATGCTGCCAGCAAAAATATGACAGTTTATCAAATGGACGTGGAAACTACATTCTTAAATAGCGAGCTTAAAAAAGAAGTCTATGTGAGCCAACCAGAAGGCTTCGTGGACCCAGATCATCCACATCATGTCTACCATATGAAGAAAGCTCTTTACGGGTTAAAGCAGGCACCCGAGCGTGGTATGACACTTTGTCGAAGTTTCTACTGGCACAAGGATTCTCCAAGGTGTGTAGTCGATCCAACCTTGTTTCATTTCGGAAAAACAGGCAAACACACTCTTCATGTTCAAATATATGTTGATGATATCATATTTTCCTCAACCGACCCCAAAGACTGTGACCGTTTTTCTAATGAAATGAGCTCTAAATTTCAAATGTCGATGATGGGTCAAATATCCTTTTTCTTAGGCTTACAAATTTCTTAGAATCCTAGAGGCATTTTCATAAATCAATCTAAATACGCTAATGAGTTTAAAGAAATATATGATCTTCATAAAAGTACCGTGTTGACACTCCCATAGGTGGAGCGAACAAAAACTGGATGAGACCTCTTAGGGATCCCATGACCAGACCTAATATCGCAGTATGATTGGATCCTTGATGTATCTCACGGCCAGTAGACCTGACCTTGTTTTTGGTTGTGTGCATGTGTGCTAGATATCAATCTAAGCCCACTAAAAAGCACCTTGAAGCAGTTAAACGGGTCTTTCGGTATCTTCAAGGAACCATAAATATGGGTCTTTGGTATCCGAAAGACACCGCCATGGCACTAACAGCATACGCAGACGCAGATCATGCAGGTTGTCAAGACACTCGAAGAAGCACATCTGGTAGTGCTCAGTTCCTTGGTGATAAGTTAGTTAGCTGGTCATCAAAGAAGCAAACTAGCACGTCCATCTCGTCTACAGAGGCTGAATACATCGCGATGTCCTAGTTGCTGTGCCTAAATTCTATGGATGCAGTCCCAATTATCGGATTATGGCTTTGCATACAATCACATCCCTCTGTATTATGACAACAAGAGTGCCATAGCTCTATGCTGCAACAACGTCCAGCACTCCAGGTCTAAACACATCGACATCCGACATCATTTCATCAGAGAACAAGTGGAGAAGGGAGTGGTTGAGTTGTATTTCGTGAGGACAGAGTATCAACTGGCGGATATATTCACTAAGGCACTGCCAGAGAACGATTCGAATTCATTCTCCCGCGGCTTGGCATGAAGAGTATGAAGCCAGAGACACTCAAACGTCTTCAGGATGATAAGGATGAGTAACGGATTTGCTTCAAGTATCCTATGTAAATATGTACATATTCCAAATCAAAAAGAAAATACAAAAATATAAAACCACAAAACTTCATAAAAAATAGTTTTTTTTAAGACATGTCTTCCGTTTATCGACAACATTTGTGGTCCTAGAAATGTCATTCAATAATGACAGGGTCTTAAATGAAGCTCGAACGAGAGTTTAAACTTTTCAAAAAACATGTCTTTATGCTTGCATTCTTATTAATTTTTTTTTTTTTTTTTAGTTTTTATTTTTTATTTTTTTTTTTTTTTTTTTTTTTTATTCAGACTCAACCCGTTTTCAAAATAAGGAAAGCTCATCGCAAAAAGACGACTGTTCCTAACAATGGGTGATTAAGTTCTCCCGGGCATGGATTACTTTATATTCGTGCACGCCTCGATCTAATGTACGCTTCAGTGTATTATTTCTGATTAAGAAGAGAAAGTCTTCTTTATCCTTTATAATTTTTCGTCTATGATTCTTCAAAAATTAATTGGATGTTACATGGTTGGTTTATCTTATTTTTTGAAAATCATCGGACTTGAAATTTCACAAAAATTTGACACTCAATCAACGACTACAACTCTTTAAATAGAAAATGGTCATTGATTGAGGGGAGAGTATTGTTCAAATTTATGACATCTAACGGGCATTTTAACACTTTGTATACATAATTAAGAAAGATTTGGTAACTAATCGGGTTAGTGGTTTATAGGGTATCAAACTTGAGTTAACACAAAAAGGGCCGAATGTTTTTGTTATATGCAATACATGGTTTATTTGTTATTATTTGCTCTATATGTTTCCTAGGCTTTTATATATAAAGGACCAAGTGTGCCATTTATGCAATTTCTTATACCTACTTAGTTGCCATTAAACCTTATGATGAAAAGAAATAAAAAAGGAGGGGTCAAATTTATCGTTCCTTTTCCGAAAGTTAAACCTAGTAAATAAATGCGAGTTGCATTTTGACCTGGTCAACCTATCAAAAAACTAGTCCAATAACATTTGACTGTCTCTCTCAAACACAAAACACAGCTATCTTTGCGATTTGCCTGTCTTGAAATTATTTTGTGCGATTTATACGCCTAGGTTAATTCTTGTTTAGCTTGTCATCATTTTAATATGTTGTATCTATAACATCGTAGATTAAAACTCATTGAATCTCGTGTTATGTAGATATTCGTGCTTATTCATCATCTACTTCGTGGGTCGTGGTTTCCATTGAAGTTTTATGTTGCCCGAATTGCTCCATATTACATGCATGATGCTTCGTTTATGTTTTAATTGTCCCCCCATCTTTAAATTGTGGTCCGTGTGATTTTCGTGCAAAGTTTGATTTTTAAAGTCCGAATAGTTGATACGTAGTTGATTGTATTAGCCTTTTTTGATGATAAATCATCAGTGTGTTATCCGTTAAATGAATGGCACGATATCTAGTTCTCTCCAGATGCCTGTGATTTAAAAGATAAAATCTAGCATTTTTCATGTTCTTGGTGCGTTTGTCTTGGCATTCTTGGTTGCATTTTACTTAGATTGTTCGTAATATGCATTTTGCTAAGTGTTCTTCGGTTGCATTATGCTTAGGAACTTCTTGCTGCGTTTTTGTTCTATAGTTTTGTTTTGCTCATATATATCCTAGGTTGCGTTTTGATGAATACCCTTGAACTACGTTTAGTTCAGAAACTCTTGGTTGCTTTTGATTAGGAAATAATGGTTGCGTCTTGCCTGTATTTTCGTGATGTGCTATTGCTGTAGTGCTATGGGATTGCGTTTTGAATAAGAAAGCACTAGATGCGGTTTTTGTTTGGATAACCATGTTGCGTTTTGTCCCGTTGAGATCAATGCCGTTTTGAGTAAATCAACTATTAACAGGAACAAAACACAGTCAAAGCGTTTGTATAGAAGACACTTAAAATATTTAAACAGTAAAAACCCTTATTTTCGAATTTTTTAAACAGGTTGCGTTTTTTCTTATTTTAAATATAATAGTGCTTGCGTTTTGATTGTTGCGTTTTGCCTAGTGCGTTTGGTGTGATTGCGTTTTGCCATTACTGCGTTTTGACTATTTTTCTAATAAAATAATCATTGCATTTTGCTGCCTTGCGTTTTGGATCCTGATTATTCTTCTGAATAGCGTTTTTGCTTATTGTAACGTATCCCTAGCCCCATATTGTCTCCGCATTGCTTGTAAATTGTATCGCGTCAGTGGTTTAGTCATTGTGTTTAAAGTCTTCTCTTACTAAGATCAACTTTCCGTTGCCTCAAGAGTTGACTTCAATTATTGACCTTCACCATAATATGATCTAGGTGTCCTTTTCCTAGATATAATCCATAACTGATTAACTCATGAGCACCTGTTCACATCTAACATCTCCTATCTATATGCCCATCGTTCTGTGAATGTGACCGTGCAGATATAATGGCTGATGTTAATGCTCTGGTTGAACAAGCACCTGCTGTGGCACCACCCACTCGCACTGATGAACAAATCTTGCCTCGCATTAGATGGGTGCCAATAGGGACAAGCAACTGCTATCTGGATGCTGAAAAGTCACAAAGCAACCCAATCTACAAGATTGCGGTGGACATTCTGAAGCAAACCAACTTCTTCAAAGCGTTTACCGCCTCTTCGACAATACCAACTATCTATATTCAGTAGTTCTAGGATACTATTTGCTATGACAGAATCGTCGGGGGTTTAACCAAGTGGTCAACTGGATGAGTCCAATGGTTCAATCCTCACGTAAAGACCACAACTCATAATGCTCTTCGATCACCCAGTCCACAACAACAAGGCTTTTCTTCCCCTCTAACTCAGGATACTCTTATCAACTTTGTCAACAATCTGGGTTATCCAAAAGAAGTCAAACACTTATCTAATGTCGTAACTAATGACATGTTCTAACCGTGGAGAGCACTCACGACAATCATTAATCTGTGCCTTACGGGAAAGACTTCTAGGTTTTGTAAACCAAGAGCTCCAGCTTGCAGATTAATTAGTCATCCATCAACTCGCTCATATCGATTATGGCATGAAATGATGCGGGAAGAATTCACTCAATCATCCAACTTCACGGAAGACAAAAAAGAATCTGGCACAACATACTCAGGGAAAGAAGAAAGCCACTCTCATTGTGATCCCAAGTGTGAGGTTCACAACTAATTATCTTTCATCTGCAACGCAAGCACAAGTTCCATCTAAGACCAGAGTCTCCCCTTCATTTGCCTACTGAAGAACCTATTCTAGGATATCTCAAATTCAGTGCTAAGGGAACCAAAAGGGAAGTCTTTGGGATGCCTATTCCGAATGAACTCATCACTGATGACATTCGAGGAGCAGACTACTACGATGCTTATGGAGAAAGTACCAAGCAATACAGATATCATGCTGGTTAAGAAGTTAGTGATCCTGATTCTCCTGTACAAAACCTACAAAATCCAACAAAACCCAAGGTAACTAAGAAGCTAAACCCGTAGCACCTAAAGCAGCAACCAAGAAACCTCAACCAGCACCAACCAAGCCTAAGGAGAAGAAACGAAAGCAGCTAAGGAAACCACTGAAGCAACACCGCCACTCAACAGCTAAAGACGGAAGGTGGTAAAGACTAACTCTTAAAGCCTCAGCAGTTGGTCGATGAGTTTTGTTGATGAGGGTATCCATTGACGAACCTGGTTTGTGTCCTTAGAGTCTGATACCCCACAGGGATAATTGAAAAAGGTCCTGAAGGATGCTACACGTCACCCTCGGGGTCCTCTTCCTCCTGTGGTGTTAGGGAAACTAACACAGGGAAATTTCAAACTACTTCTAGAGTAGAGTGGAAGGGAAAGAGAAAGTCAATGCAAGACAAGCTGCTCAGTACTACTCATCTTCAAACTCCAAAGAAAAGAGCCCAGCTGAAACAAATACATCTTTCAGAGACGTACTTCCGCACCAACTGAACCCTCGGGTCATGACGAATCCCTCGTCCCTGTATGTTGAACTTGCATGACTGAAAGTCCGTAGTCAAGAGTAGTATCAAGAAGAAGCAAGGCTGACCAGACCCTGATAAACAAAGATTAAAGGGCCAGCTGAACTCAAACCGATTAGTTTGCAGAGTACACAACCTCTATCAACTCCTGGTGTTCATGCTGGACCAAACCTTGAACACACAGATGCTGAGGCCACTGACGCTACAAGTCAACCACAACCTGGACAAATGGATGAAGAGTTCACCACCACTGCATACCCTAACGTTCAGGAGAATCTTAAGCTGACGGTTGACGAACCGATGATTCCTGAGGAGCCTGCCAGCTCTACAGGGACTTTGTCTTCTCTACAACAATTAGCCAAAGACTTCAGCTTTGGCGATCAATTCTTCAATGATAAACCCTCAGAAGCCGATAATGAGAAGACAACAGCAGATACAGAAGCTGAATCAATGGTGTCCGTCACAATTCATCAAGACACCTCTGCTATCCCTCCTATGACATCACCGGTGATTGATCTCGTGTCTAGACCCGATTCTCCCAACGTTCATCGGCCACTACTAACCACCGCAACGACAACTGCAACAACAATAACAACAACAATAAAAACGCTTCCCCTACCACCTCAACCTCAACAAGGTTCCTCAGATCCCACCTTACTAAAGCACATTGGAGAACTCGAACAACATATCGTGGACTTGGTAGATGCGAACCAAGCCCTGGAGGAAAGATTAGACAAATATGGGTCCAGACTGTACAGGTTGGAGAATCAAGATATTCCCAATCAAGTGCGCAAAGCTGTGGATAGTCATAGATGCTGTTGACTGGGCTATGCAAGCACCACTCAGGGAACGCTTTAGAGACCCGCCAAAAGCTGATATGAAAGAAATTCTTCACAACCGAATGTGGGAATCCAAATCCTACCAAACTCATAAAGATCACATGATGCTGTATGAGGCTCTGGAGAAGTCTATGGCCCGAGATAACATTGACCAGCTCCTATCTGACTTGGCTGAAGCAAGGAAAAAGAAGAAAAAGAGACGAGGCTCATCTAAAACACCACCTGGGTCTCCACCTCATCCTCCACCACCAGCAGGTCCCTCTGGAACTTCAGGAGCCTCTGGTGCTTCTGGGTCGTCTCAATCACCACCACCTCCTCCACCTCTATCCAACAATCAAGGTGGTCAGTCTATAAGCACCACTGCCCCAAGCTCCTCAAAGACAACTGCTTCAGCTGAATATGCGGCTTGGACGACGACCGACACCAGAATTAAGTCGTCTGTCTCACCAACTCCTGAAGAACCTCATATGGATGACGATACGACTGCAGACGAATAAGCATACTCATCTAGTGGTGAAGACGTTGGACGTGATCATATTCCCACTGTAAACTTGAGGCAGAGTTTATGGAAGCCTCTCACTGAAGAAAGACCTACTACACCTGAACCTGCCTGGTCCATCCCATCCTCTGATCTGACCATCTCAACGAACAACTGGGCCTCTGCTCTAAAGTCTACCTATACACCTCCACCAGAGAACTCATTACTTGCTCAGATCGGTGATATGACCACATTCATGGACTGGTATTGCAAAAAGCAAGGAATCTCCGAACTTACTCAACAAGACATGGAAGGCCCTGCATACGAAATTGTGAAAGTCTTTCATCCCGACGTAGTCAATCTCCGGTTCCAAATAGAAGAATACCACAAGCTTCTCACCGATCAAGTGGACGATACAATCCTAAGATACAACGTCAGTAAACCACTACCGTTGGGTGGTGATCCGGGTCATATCACAATACAACCGGATTTCTTCTTCAGCAAAGACTTGGAATATCTACGGTATGGTCACAAAATAGGCAGGCCTGCCTTGTCAATCTCAAAAATG
>BQNB010098046.1:0-17982 GCA_026074375.1 Tanacetum coccineum
AATATGGTACATTTCACAAAAAAATTGTAGAGCCCTTTGAGTAAGAGAAGACTTTATATCCGTAATACTGCCCATGATAAAAAGAAAGCAAAGATTAGGACCTAACCTGAAAGCCTAAAAGTTCTTCGAAATAGGACACAAAGGATACATATGAAGAAAGTTTCAAGAAGTTTTTAACAATGGCATTTTTAATTGGAGAAGATGAAAAAGGAAACAGTGAAAAACCACATCGAGTATTTATACTCTCGGTGTAGTAAATACAACGTTTCTCCATATACACCCACGTGGCCATGACCTCCGAGCCAGCGGTCAAGATTGAAAGTAAAAAGTAGTGATGACAGTTGAGCAGTTGGACTAACAAGTCAAATCAGTCAGAATATGAAAGACCACAAATGAAACACGTCAACCACGTCCCACCTACCAATGAAAGAAAACGTCGCGGAAGCATAAGCGACCGTGGAAGGTAGAAAAAAGGGGGCAGGGTAAGATAACGGAACCTAAGTCTAGCAATACCTACTGCACGCAACAATATCGTACGGCATACTAGACTGGGAGGGACTTGATAATGTATAATAGGTGTACCATGCCTCTAGGCCTACACCGTACTATCACAATGGGTCCCAGGCCCGACTAAGTAAATAAAGCAAATAAAAGCATAATGGCCCAGAACTAAGCCCAATTCCACATTGGCACGGCTCGGAAGAAGCAAGCCGGACGCGACAAACCCTCCGCGGATCAACAAGTATCCGCGGAAGAGAATTAGCGTCCGCAACATACGATTATAAGCGGATCCTTATCCGATAAGGGTCCCACTCCGGCTCACTAACAGAAACAAGCGAAATATTAGAAAAACCTAATATTTGGCTCACCTATAAAAAGAGGTACTCTAACACCCCACAAGGTACAATTCTCTGACCATACTTCACACACATATACTCTGACACTCTCTGACAAGCATGTTTACTTACTCTCACGCCGGAGTCCAATCGTGGGGTCCGTCCTCACGGTAAGACTAACGGTTTATCTTTATTGTGCAGGGAATTGTCTCATCACTTGATTTAGTACAAGATCTAACTCGTTGGCCCAATCCAATAACAACTCCAGATCCATATCTTTAGCCTGTAACATATTTTGTACTAACACTTACGTTTGAGATACCAAGCCATAACTTCATTGAGGATAAGTGGACCATCAAGAATATTTCTACCTTTGATAAAAGCCGATTGTTCAGGACTAATGCAACTACCAATAACCGAACTAAGCCTATTAGCTAAGAGTTTACCAACAATTTTGTATTGGCACCCTATTAGACTAATACGGGCGAAAGTCACTAACAAACTTCGCATTGAAGGAGAATTCGTAACAAACTCTAAGAATTTACTTTGAGTAGGAGAAAGCTGGTTTTGCATTTCGACATCTAACGAGGGAGGAATCCCGCTAAAGTGTTTTTAGCATTAAGTGCTGATAAATAATATATTTAGATATTCCCTAGTTTCATTTTCACTTGTTATCGTTTGGTTTCTTTTGGTCAGTAGTTGTTTACAAGTTAAACTCTCAATAAACGTGACAAAAAATCTAGTACTATGAACAAGTCTACTCGGTCAACAAGTAGCCCCGTTGATATAAATATATCGTATTGTAATTTCCACACACCATCATAACTCATTCACTTTTCTTGTTAAAAGAGAGTGTCAAACAAAAAACATTATCATGGCGAGTGGAGCAACCGGAGATGCGATGTTTCATGGATTATATGGAGGATGCATATCGGGCGATGATCTAGGCGCTCAACATAGGCCTTACCATCGCAATTGCAGTTGTGCTCTTCATAGCGCGAGTGGTGGTCATTGTTCTCATGTTGCTAAGGTGTCGTACCCTTTTAGACGGTCTTATAGTGAAGGTTCTCTTTTGGCTATGAAATCAAACGCTTCTCCTAGTTCCTCGCCTATGTGTGCTTCTTTATCGAGGCTAGGAGAACCGATCACCATAAATGATTCACCTCGTGAGAGTACTAATTCGCTTCCACATGTTCCTAATGATGAACAATAGCATGGTAGTAATAAATTTTCTAATATTCTCTTGTGAAGTCATAGTTGGTGATTGATTGGGGTTTTGTTTAAGTTCGATCTCTTGTATATGTGAATAAGTTAAACCCTTGCATCCATTTTGTTATTTTTAGGAGATAGACCTTATATTAAGGCTATCATTCGATTTTTTTATGTTATTGACTTATTGTATGTTGGCCTTTTGGATCATCGATCAGTATACATAAGTTTCATGCAAAACGTTCATTTTGTGACTCTTCAAGTTTACTCGTATTACTTTGTGTGTTTCCTGGGTAATATTCAAAGTTTAAACCCCTTCATATTAGTTATGATTGATGAGATTAGCAATACTTGTAAAGAGTAACCATTTACAAAATTGTTTGGTAACTTGGTTTTAGCTAAAATTGTAATTGTGTAAAATGAAGTCAAATTTGTGTTAACATTTGAATGCTTCTTTTAGTAGCGTTAAAACGAGTATTATGTTAGGCACAATATCATACAGTACTAGATTATATTTTCAGTTTAAATTAAAATTCTCAGTTATTATGGATGCAAAATTTATACTGGATCATAGAAAGACAACGTACTTTAGGTAAAGTTAGGTGTAAGATTGCCAAATTATAACAACATCTGTTGCATTTATACAAATTTAAGATCTTGTTTATAAGTTTCTGTCTAACATAAATTTTATGCCTTAGAACAAAGACAATATTAGGTTTAAAGTTTAAACACTGATGTCCATATCTATCATACGAGGTAAGACCAAAAAGGTCATTTATACCTTATTATGTGATTAGTAAAGTTAAATTATCATAAAGTGTTAGAAAACCCAAGAAAAATAAAATAATTGACAATTTCAAGGGAAAAGTTTAGGTAAACATAGAGCCGGTGGTTTAAGATGCTGCATATACCACAATGCAGCTACAAGAAGCCTGATTATACAAAGCCAAACATAGATTACTATTTTTTTTAAATATTACATTAGTAAAAGTGCTTTGTTATTGGTAAAATATCTTATATGAACATCAAAAAGTTTTAGACAGGCAGTAGTTCACTTGGTTCCGTATAAGAGTGCTTGGAAAAAAATATCATTTTATTTAATGTTTTAAAACCCGATTTTTTAATCGACTCGGCAAAGTCACCGGTTCAACCGCTGGGTTGAACCGGTTCTACTAATAAGATAAAATATGTCTATAGCTATTGCACAAACAACTTTGAAACCTATAAGATACCACCCAAATAACACTTTAACACCTTCAAATTCAACCTAAACAACCAGTACATCTATCAAAACAGTTCCACACAAGCCAAACAAACTTAAACATATCTAAACAACCTTTTAACAAGTCCACAACATTAAAAATCTAGTACCAAACATGATCAAGTACCAAACAAGTACAATCAATCCAAAAAAAACAAGTCTTAAACTTTAAAGCGACATTACATGAAAATGAGATAGTTTAAACATCAAAAGCAATTACCCACAAGTCATAAAGAGATCCAGATACATATCATATCCGAGCATAAGTCCTTAAGTAACATCAGCACTTCCATTTCCTACAATACAAAAAAATCATGAATACATTACATAATCCAAATATCATGTATAATTAATATATAAATACCTTAAATATACCTTGCTATTGAGACATTTATATGCATCAAGTTGACTATCACTTAGTAGATGAAATTCACAATCATGTTCATCCTCATCAACAAGAGTATATAACCACTTATGTTTTCTACAACATCAAGTAAGCAGATTTTAGACTAATAATAGACATAAAATACATTAACTAATAAATGTAAAAATGTAACCTTGTGTTTGGGAAGGCGGTTCTTCATTTTCATCATCAAGCATAGTCTCTAATTGATCATAATCAAGTTCTCCTTGTGGTTCTTCTTCAACCACCCAAAAGTCCTTATCATCAATACATTCATAATCAATCGGATCGTAAGACCTCTTATCAACCTTGAGCCTAGAAAAACATTCACCGATAAAGATAATACATATAGAAAAAAAGTTACGTTATAATTACATAAACGTTAGGTTCAAATATATAATACCTATTTTGTAACCGCATGTTGTAGTGAACATATACAAGGTCATTTAGTCTTTTATGTTCCAACCTATTTCTCATTTTCATGTGAATCCTTTCAAAGACACTCCAATTACGTTCACAGCCCGAAGAAGATGCAGTTTGACTTAGTATTTTAATAGCAAATTCTTGTATTTTGGGATACTTTCAAGCAAATAGTCTCTACCACTCATCTAAAACGAAAATGGTTAGCAAAAATAAATATAACATAATAACAATATAATATATTTTACAATAAGATATAGAATTTAGTCTTACCTGGACGATGTTGGCTATGACCTTTAACAACACTAATCCTACTAAACACACCTTCATCGTCATGATATATGCCTAAAATCTTAGTAACCTCGATTATTTCATCACCTGGAAAATACTTCTCAACCATATCAAGTACTCCTTGAAACACCTCAGGCTTCTTATAAAAGTTCTTGCGATCATACTAGAAAGCTGGATTTAGCCAGTAAGCTGCCCAATGAATACTAGTACGCAACATCCTATCCTAACGATCATCGATTATGTTAGTGTATGGCTTGTATAATTCTTTGTTTCTTTTAAATAATTCCTTAATCCCTTTTCTAGCCCGAAACATTCCCTCATAAACATAACCCAATGCAGGTTTTACATCCGAATCACACAAACGCAAAAGCCTCAATAAAGGTTTCATCACTCTCACCGTGATCAAATAGTTGTTCCAAAAAAATTCATTCATCACAACTTGTTTGCAATCAACCGCATTTTTTAACATCAACATCTTCTTAAACTCACTAGATATGACCAAAGCTTGCAAATCAGTTTTATGGTCAACCAAACTTTGCAAGGAAATAAATGCAACGAGTAGCAGTTGGACGGATGATTTTTGTCCAGCCAGGTCTTTTTCTTAGCCAACTTAAAGGCTACTTATGCTTATAAATAAAACAGTAACCCTCGATGTATGTGTGATAATATGTTTCACATTATCCAATTCTGCAACATCCTTTAATACAAGATTAAGACAGTGTGCTGCACATGGAGACCAAAACATATGATGATATTTGTTAGTTAACATTTTACCAGCGGCTTTGTAATTAGCAGCATTGTCGGTAACCATTTAGACCACATTCTTTGCTCTAACCATTTTGGCAATCTCAGCAAACAAGTTACATAAATTTGTAGCATTACTCGCAATATTAGATGCATCAACTGACTTGATAAATGATATCCCTTTAGGACAATAAACCAAGAAATTAATTAGATGGTGTTGCCTTATATCCGTCCATGCATCACTCATAATCATGCAACCATAACAATCCACTGACTACTATATGAGTCTATTAATAATGAAACATACTTTTTTGCATCTGCCAACAGATTGACCCTCAAAGCATGATAATTAGGTGCTTTTTAACCATAACGGATACCTGTTATTTTATCTACCGCATGTTGAAAATAAAGAGAGTTACAAGCATTCATATGTATACAAGCATCATAAAACCACATAGTAATAGCCAAATTGACATCATGTATCCGTTCCTTACTTTGCATAGCTTTTTTTGATTTTAGGCTGAGAAGAATCGTTTTTACCTTTAGTAAAAAAGGATGAGAACTTGATGTAGCTTTCCTTTTTCCCTTATGATGTTGGGTTATCTCTTGTTCTTCTTAATCCTCATCTGACATGATAGCACTACATCCAACTTCAACATACTTATCTTTTTCCTTTTTTCATTTTCTTTCAAAAGACCTTGCATAGTAAATCTAACTTCTGCACTTACTAGTTTACATGTTGCTACTTCGCCCTTTTGCCACATGTTTTGGATCAGACATTCTTTTTATAGATTACCACATGTTTTGTATAAGAGTGTTGGTACCATGTTGAATGATGAAGGTATAACATATGATCAACTATTTAAAGGTTATTACATAAGAGAAACATAAACTGTAATGAACCTTATGCCCACAATCCGGCATGAGCCAATTAGATTAGGTAAATTGTCATGCTCATTAATGAATGATTGCGTACAATATATTGATTACACTCGATTAGTCTAGAAGTTAAGTAAACAGGCCAAGCGTTATAATAAGATACAAAGGGCCATAATATATCAACTATGAGTCCCTCGCAACTTGAGCAAGAAATGTACGAACACTCAAACTAGTACAAAACTCTTCAAACAAGGAAGAAAGAAGCCCCTTTCGTGAAGGTATTCGCATACTGATATAGTAAAGGAACATGAAGAACATGAACATGACCTTAGAAACCACGTCTGGGACAAAATTAATATCGATCTCAATATGCTTGGTTCATCGGCGTTGTACAGGGTTGGTAGTTAAATAAATAGTAATCAAATTATCACAATAAAAAAGGTAAAGTTTGTAATAAAAGTGCATGCAACGCTGAAGCACGTAAAAACCCAAAGTCCTTAGCAAACAAGATTAGCAACAACCATATTGCTACTTAATATGCTGGGCGAGAGTGTGTGTGTTCGTTTAAAAGATCAAAAAAGTAAATTATCCCTAAAAAACACATAATAACCATATGTCGAACGACATGTAGCGAGACAACCAACACACTCAGCATCAATGTATACAATAAGAGAGGTAGTATATGATGCGTATAACTGTAAACTAAAATTCAAAGTCCAACGAACATACTACAAAATACGCTTGAGAGTTGTAAAGTGAGGCTTTTGCGGATCATGCATATAAAGATAAATCTACTAAACATCATATAGTATGTAAGGATGTGTAAACGTAAGATACTCAACAACACCAACGATACTTCGATATAGTGTAGGAGCTGAAACAACACACCATCAAGACCAAATTTAAACTATGTGTTAACAGGATTCTGACAAGGATTACTATTGAGCATATGTGCACTCTCAAGAAGCTCAAAAGCATATTCCTCTTGACAAATAGACATACTTATTGAGTCACGATGGATGGATTTGTTAAAATTATTAAATTAAATGATCAACCATGTATGGTCCTTGTCAAATTCCAATGAAAGAAAAAATAATGTGTGGGATTAAGGAAAAAGAAGAGGTGATCATAGTATTGTCCCACATTATCAATGTAATAGGTTGTTAAACGATTTGTGAATCAGATATCAGAGATTATTATGTGTTAGTTGATGTGTGAGGGGGGTAGTGTGTGATACATAGAGAATTGAGAATTTTCCTTGTATTGATGATGAGGTGTCTAATCATATACTTTTTCGGGGTCATTTAACCCCCTAAATATGCAAATATCTCTAAAATACATGGTTAAACATTTCTTTTTGTGTTTTTAGCACTTGGATAAAAATTGAAGGAAATACATGTGACTTAGACTCATTTTGAGAAGAAACGAACAAGACTACAACTCTACATGAAAGTTGATATCAAATGGGCATATAGTGCATGGAGACGGCGTCACAAATCTTTTGTGACGGCGTCAAGAGGCTTAAGAGACGACGACAGGATCTTTGGTGACCGCGTCAGAGTAGCCGACTCAGAAGAAGCCTATAGAAGATTCGCAGGTTTATGACGTCGCAACTAACAAGCGACGTCGTCGCGATTATATTCCTATTTATATATTCATAATTTTAGGGTTTTAAAGCGTGGAACTTAGAGGAATTCGTGGGTGCTACCTTAGGAACGAATTTACAGATATTATTAGGGTTTCTTAACCCTATTGTATCCACAATTACTCCATGTTTAAATCAAGTGAAGTTCTTTTATCCTTTAATCTATCAATATGTCTATATGTTGTTTGATTAATCGTTCTTCGCTTTCTTTTAATATGTTAGGCTAGATCTTATTGTGTTTGCTTATAATTGCATGAAACTTGGTTTGTGAATCCTTTTACTATTGCTTTTTGTTTATGAGTGTGCGAGTTAGGCTCTAGAAAACTAGCTTCTTAATTGCTTGCAAAGACGTCTAAGGAAACGTGATTGTGTAGAAAGGATACCATCGCAACAGTCTTCATACTACTTGCCCTAATATGGTTGATCACCTTTTAAGTTGTTTTTGATCGTTAATGTACTCTTGGGGGCCTTTAATAGTCTTCATACTACGTTACTTGTGCATTGCCTTAACGAAATATTACATAGACGGCGGGTTCGTGTAATTCGTTCATGAATTAGGAAATACTTACACACTACATCACAAGGGTGAAGGGCATTAGGATTAGGAGGATCAACTAAGGAGTAATGCATGATTAAGTGAACATGTTTGTTTACCTATACGAGTTTCCACATAGTTAGATTAGATTAAATTAGATTTAGAATTAGTAGTTAATTAGTTTAAAACCAACCAACCTTTAAACCTGAGATTTTACTTACTTTCATAAAATATAAAAAATAACAAAAACAATCTTCTCTCAACCCTTAGACCTTAGGTATATTTAGTTTGAACATTCACAAACTATTCCCTTAGAGAATGATAGCAACCCTCGAGTCTTTCCTATACTACACTACAACGTTTAGGTACATTGCGTAGGGAGTTGTAAAACTTTGGTGTTCGCAACCCCCACATCAAGTTTTTGGTGCCGTTGCGCGTTGGAATTTTCTAGTTTTCGTATTCTAGTTAGCTTAGTCTCTATAAAATTCCTATCAAGTAAGAATTTTCTTTTCTTTTTAATTAGTTTTCTCTTATTCTATCTTTTCTTTGTTTCCTTTGTTTTGTAAATCACTCTTTCGTTCACCATCATGATGTATGAAGACCACCAACCACACTCTTTCAAAACCCACCATGAAACACAAACTTTCCATTCCAATATAATACATTGGTGGTCCAACAACATCAATATGAATCTATCTATGATGTGTGGTCTCGTTTCAAATTGTAACCAAATGTTCCCTCTCAGGGCCTCGATTTATGGTCCCTTACTCAAAGTTTTATGGTAATGTCGACGACTATACTCGAATGGATCTTGACTTTGCAACAGACAGAATCATAGGGAATTAAGTGATGAAGAAGCATGGGAAGCCATAGAGATTTTTGCCCAAGGCCAAAAAGAGTGGGACAACACACCAAACATTATTTTTGAACAAGAATTAGCAAGTATAAGGGCTCAAGCAAAAAGATTGTTTGGGAATGAGAATGTTTAGGTTGAGATGCCTAGGTATATAGCATGGGATAATGTGGATAATCCAAGCCCACAACGTACCCTACAAATCCTACCATTATTTGCGGAATACGCATCGCCCTTGACTTACCTAGAAGAAGTAGAAGAGACTTTAGGAACCCTTATGAAGGTAGAACCTTTAGACCACATGAAATTAAAGAACTTAGGCTTAAATACTTGTAGTCATGACCTCTTTCTTAGTTCTAGGGAAGTTCCTATTTTGATGAACCGGAGCCTCAACCAAATCCCTTACCTAGTTGTCCATCCTTAGATATAAGTCTAGGAGACGAAAGAGGCCCTGAACCACCCATCAAACCACATAGTCCGGGTAGTTTTATGATAAAGGTAGTATATCATTTAACTATTCATACACCCCCTTCACCTCACGTTGCACATTTGCATCCTAAGGGTATGTATTTTTATTATCACCCATGTTTAGATAACCCTAAGAAATATTATGGATTTAAACCAGGTTTACTAGGATCTCTAACTAAGAGTTTTTCAAATTATGAGGTGATAGAAGATGATTTCTTATAAGAAGGATTTAGTTTACCCATTAGACTAAATGAATTAGAAAAAGGGTAGTAATGACATCAAATAATGTCTATTTTATAGCATCATTTAACCCAGCTATATTGCTCGTTTTATATTATTTTATGCATGAATTGGTACTCAATTTTTTATATTTTGGATTTGCAGTAATTATCGAGCAAAAGGTAAAAGTTAGTCAAAAGGCACGCATTTCTTTCTGAGCATAAACAAAGAATCAAAGAAATTCTACTAATTTCTAAAACATATAACGCCTGTATATCCATCAATAAGAGACGACGTATCCGTGCCCTAACTTCACAAAGCATCCATGACCAGAAGAGATCTATACGTCGTATCCAGAAGAGTCTATACGCCGTATACAAGGACAATCTAAGAATATTATAGAATATAATAATCATGGAGCCCACGCCAAGTTACCTCAATACGCCGTATTGAACCCTTTCAATACGGCGTATTGACTGATATCTAGACCCTATAAATAGAAGACCTAAAATACGATTTTAAGCATGTTATAAGATGCTTTGAACCACCAAGTTCGATTCTCAGAAGATTTAAAAAGCCAAGAAGGTCCTGCAAAGTGCTCCAATCTATAGGAAAACCCTTGTAAACTCTACACTCCACTATACGCGTTCGGTTAACGTTATGTTTACATACTTTAATCATTCATCTATGATTTTGTGTATTGTTACAATGACTATCGGCAAATACCTTTAGGTATTAGCCATGTTTATGATAATATAATGTCTTGATCTTGTTTATATCAATTGTTATTTATTCATTGCATGTTGATTATATTTAGCACTTCTCATAATCCGTTTATGTGCTTATAAAAATTTTTATGTTTTTATCCTAGTCATTCAACTGGGTCTAGTCCTACATATTTAATACGTTGTAACTTCGATGTTACTTGGGCGTAGGCTAAGAGTTTGGGATAGAAATACATAACGCTTATTCATATATCTAGAGTAATAGGATCACAAGTAAAGCCTTGTTTCTGCCTTTGGTTAAGTGAATAAGTAGACTAAGTCAGTGAGTTAGGATTACACATAAAGATCTATTTCCATAGGTAGTTAAGTGGGTGTGGACTACTAGTATATAAATTTCCTTTAAGCAGTAAGTTGGTAAAGCCTCCATGAGCTTAGATTCAATATAACCACCAATATTGTTTCCTAGATAGATTATAATCAACGAGGTGAGCTCTATGCGGGTTTAGGTTAATTGTGACAGGATTAACTAGCGACAAACCTCGAGTCTAGGGAGAAGAACCACCTAACTTTGGAATGATATAACACCAATGAAGTAATACAATCATTACACAAATATAGACAAATCAATTCATCTTATTAGATTAAACTGGCTAATACGTTTTTCTTACATTAGGCTTGATCGCTTCTTTATCTTTTGTTTATCAACTTGTGTGTGTTAATTGTTATCATTTAGCTTAGATTAAACTAAAACTCATGCCAGTCTCTCAAGCTAAAAACCCCCTTTGCGTTAGTTTAGGTTAAAATATAATAACATAGTATAAAATAGAAATAGCATAGATAACTAAAATACTAATAGATTTAAGTATTAACGCTCTCGCTCTTAGTGATCGACACCCTACTTACTAACAAACCTACAATTAATCGGGTACACTGCCCGTTAGTGTTAGTTAATAAGTAAAGTTGGCAAAATATAAATAATAAAACTTGATAATAAATTACCTATACACACGACGACACATCAAGTTTTTGGCACCGTTGCCGGGGAGTGAAGTTGTTTAATTATTGTTTATTAATGTTTTAGTTTAGATTTAGTATTGTTTAGATTTGTTTGTACTTAGTTAGTTAATCTGTATTTGTATATTTTTTTCACATTATGTTTTTTTGTTTGTTTTCTGTGTTTGTTTTCTTTTTCTGCAATTCTGAAGTCTGTTGAGTTTTCTGAGTCGAATACTCAATATGGCGTATTCATACTTTTGAATACGACGTATCTATTTTCAAAATCAATACAACGTATTCAACATCAAATATCAATACGGCGTATTCATTCTATTGAATACGACGTATTGATCTATCTATTTGACCTTTTTCTTTCCTAACCAATTTATTAGGAAATGGACTACTCTAATATTATCATGGAGGAATATGTTCAGTATGAAACTAAGAGAGCTCTTAGAAACGGTAAGGTGCATAACTCGTAAATTGCTACGTATGGTAACATCAGGTATGTTGAAGACATTAACTACCTCGGATCTTTGAAACAAAATTCCTAGCTATAGTCTACGATGATGCGTTAACATTTGAATCAGATTTCTCATCTGAACCCACAGTAAGTTCTTAGCATGTTGATAATGTTAATTTGAAAAATGAAACATCATTGTCCGAATTTGATGATTGAAAATACAATGTTATATCTCATAAAGATCTGTTTTCTTATGATATTTTTCCTAACAAAGATTTACAATTGTGTAAGGACAATGATGATGATAAAATAGGTATCAAACAATCTTCGGGAGATTTATTTATCAAACCATCACATAATATAATAAGTATCGATATTGGTACCTATAGACAAGGGTCAAATAAACTTTGGGAAACAAGTCATGATATAATTAGTAAATATTTCACTGCTGATACTTTTATCAAAGAATTATGTATTGATATCATGATTTGAAGTTATATTAATGAAGATATGCTAATAAATCTTGTTAAAATTTTATATGTGCCATTTGACATCCCCTTCGACCCTAAGTTGTTTTATAAGGATGGGACTAAAGCTGAAAGGAGTCTAACTTAAAGACTCTCCCAAAAACAAAAATGCTTGTCGGGAGACAACCCGAAATATATTTTCAAGTTTTTTATCGAGTCTGTCTTCCCATATTGTCGATACGGCGTATCCAATCCAATGGATACGGCGTATTGACCAACCTGGACGTTATCCGTTTTACTTTTCCTGCACTTAAAACATTATTACCAGACTTGTCAATACGGTGTATTCAGATTTTTGGATACAGTGTATTTGACCTCTGACCCATACTTAGATACTTTATTACAGGTTTCAATATGGCGTATCCTGAAATATGGATACGGTGTATCAACTTCCTGTACAGTTTTCATTTTTAGTTTATTTTCTAACCAACGATTATTTAGAGATAGAATTGCTTTTGTTTTCTGAATATATAGACAGGAGTAAACTGAACGAGATGATGAAATTGGTGATATAAATATTATCTGGAATCTATGTGTGATGTTCGTGTTAGGATTCAGACGCTTTTCGCACACACATTCTTGCTCATATACGCAACATGGAGGATCATACCAAGCAAATCTCAAGGGAGTTCTCATTCTAATTCTTTATATTTTCTGATTTTCATGTTATATTTATACAACATGGGAGTTGTATATCTCAAGTGGGGGGAAGAGAATTAGAACACTACTTTTCTTGATTTTCATAATAAAATGCCTAATTCATGCTCAAATTAAAAAAATAGCATATTTTTGTGAAATTATTAATTGCATGACCCGCACACATAACCCTTATTTGCATATTATGAGGATTAAGCCTATTCTGTCTCTCCCATTATATCTAAAATTCCATAAATATACTAGTGTGTCGGTGACTGTAGTAAACTTTAAAACTTTGCTTGGTATACTATTCGAGACCACCATAATGAGTATTATTTATATAATTGGAGTGACCTTTCTAAATTGGTAAATTTTTAGAATTACACTAGAAAGCCTATGCATATACATATTGTAATATTAACTAACTACACTGGTTAGTTAATCCCCGTATAAACCCTTTTTGTTTACTCTCGTTTTTAGAGTAAGATACCCCTAGAAAAACCTTATGAGCCATTCTTTTCGTTTCTTACACCACCAAATATATGTTGTGTTACACCTTTACACCTTAGCATACCCTATAGATTTAAGTCCTTAATCGGTTGCCAGTTTCTTTAGTGTAAAAGTGTGTATTTCTTGTGTTCGTGTGCGCATTTTCTATCTTTGGTTAGGTCGGGAATTACACAATGCAATGGGAATGTGAAAGTAGTGTATTTCGTTATCCGTGTTAAAGCGTGAGTTAGTTTATAATATGTGTCTTTTTCTATGGTATGGTCGAGAAAGTAGCTAGCAACATTGTTCCTTATCTGTTTGGACTTAATCTATTTGTTTTGTTATTTTTATTTACACCAATTATAAATATTTCCCATGTCTTATTCCATACCCTATATCATTCTTCATCCTAACCTTTGGTTTTACTCGAATGAGGGATTTGAGCAATCACATATGTCTCATTCATAGATTTGTATGTGTATGTGTAGTTTTGTTGCCCTTGTTGGTTTACTACTATTAGTGAAGATTACTTAATCATATTCTTTAGCTTATTCCAGTTAAGGATTTGAGCAATCGCAAGTGTCGCGGGTATGGATTTGGTCGTGCATTTGTGGTTTTGTCTCCTTTTCTGGAATATTGGTATCGATAGAGATTGAAAAGAATGATCAACCCTTAAACCTTATAATATTAACCCAATTTACCTTTTTAGACTTGTTACGCCTTAGCTTTAGTAGTAGATATGTGTATCCTTGCCAAGCTTATGATAGAATACTCGTCACGACCGAGAAATTAAGTGAACTACTAAATGTTACCACATAGATTAGTTGAGTGATTTGAGTATTTTCATTTTCTATTTCGTGAGGTGTTTGGTTGTGTGCTAGTAATTGAATAAAAAAATGCTTAAAGGAAAAATCATAGACATTGGTTTGGAATACATTTTCATAACTTCTTCTAAAGTCTACTTGAGGACAAGTAGGATTCAAGTGGGTGGATATTTGATGACACACCAAATATCATCTATTTTATAGCATCATTTATCCTAACTATATTGCTCATTTTACATTATTTTATGCATAAATTGGTACTTAATTTTTTTATATTTATTATTTGCAGTAATTATTAAGCAAAAGGTGAAAGTTAGTCAAAAGGCACGCATTTTGGAGCATAAACGAAGAAATCAAGAAATTCTACTGCTTCTAACAACTTATGCGTCGTATCCATCAAGAAGATATGGCGTATCCGTGCCTTAACTTCACAAAGCATCCATGACGAGAAGAGATCTATACACCGTATCCAAAAGAGTCTATATGTCGTATTCAAGCACAGTCAAAGAATATTCTGGAATATAATAATCATGGAGCCCACGCCAAGTTGCCATAATACGCTGTATTAAAGCCTTCAAATACGGCATATCAACTGATTTCCAGACCATATAAATAGAAGAGCTAAAATACGATTTTGAACATGCTATAGGAAGCTTTTAACAAGCAAGTTTGATTCTCAGAATATTTGAGAAGCTAAAAAGGTCATGCAAAGTGCTCCGATCCATAGAAAAACCCTGGTAAACTCTACACTCCCACTATATAAACGCGTTGGTTAGCGTTCTGTTTACATATTTTAAATCGGTCATCTCTATGATTCTGTGTATTGTTACCACTGACTATCATTCGGCTAATACCTTTAAGGTCTTAGCATGTTTATGATAATATAATGTTTTGATATCATGTTATATCAATTGTTTACTTAATCGTATGCATGTGATTAATGTTTATCACTTCATATCTGTTTATGTACTTAAGTATTTATTTTTACACGTATCATTCAACTTGTTTAGTCGTACATTTTAATGCGTTGTACTTCAGTGTTACTTGGGTGTAGGCTAAGAGTCTGGGATAGAAATATATAACGCTTATTTATATATCTAGAGTAATAGGATCACAAGTAAAGCGCTATTTCTGCCTTTGGTTAAGTGAATAGGTAGACTAAGCCGATAATTTAGGATTACACATAATGTTTTGTTTTCATAGGTAGTTAAGTAGCCGTGGACTACTAGTATATACATATCCTTTAAGAAATAAGTTGGTAAAGCATCTATGAGCTAGGTTTTGATATCTTCACCAATATTGTCTCCTATATAGATTAGAATCATCGGTGTGAGCTTTATGCAGGTTTAAGTTAATTGTGACAGGATTAACTAGCGACAAACCTCGAGTCTAGAGAGAAGAACCACCTAACTTTGGAATGATATAACACCAACGAAGTAATACAATCACTGCACAAATATAGACAAATCAATTTCATCTTATTAGATTAAAGGGGCTCATACGTTTTCCTTAAATTAGGCTTGATAGCTTCTTTATCTTTTGTTTATCAACTTGCGTGTGTTAATTATCATCATTTAGCTTAGATTAAACCAAGATTTCAAAAGACGTATCTGTAGCATGAGAACTGTTCATTGGAAACTTTTTGCCAGAGACGCTGGTAAAACCACCGGTGTTTTACCTAAGAAAGTCTAAAACAGTCAACCAAGGACCTCAATCTAAAACTGATTTCAAAAAATTAATGACTAAATTCTTGGATGATCAAAGAGTTTCAAATATGCTAGTCAAAAACAATGTTAAAGATATGATTTTAAAGATGAAGCAGAATGAAAAGAATTTTCAAACTATCTTTAAAAACATGGAAATAAAAATAGATGAGTGGGAGAAATCTCAAAACGTATCTTTAGAACAACCCGATAGGACTGACCCTCCTCCTCCTCCTCAAGCTTACACTGAGCAAGTGAATGTCGTATTCATCGGGAGTGGAAAGTCCGATGATTCTCCGAAAACTCAAAAAGATTCACCACCTCCTATTATCGTTAACAATAAAATCAGAAAAGATAAACCTATTAAAACATCAAAAAGGGACTATCAAGTGGTTAAAACAAATGAATATCCATTCCGTGAGTATATACCAAAAATACCATACCCCCAAGCTTTTAGAGTGGATCATTCCTACTTGAACCGTATCATTAAGGAATCTTAAATCAAGTTAAGTATAATAATAGTAGTAATAGTAAAGAGATTGTGCTTGGTTGATGATCTCAAGATGCTCAAGATCACAATGTCAAATACAAGTTCAAGGAACAAGCTCAATCCAGAAATCAATGATCACTACAACATACTCACAGGAGAATGTCAAAAGGACGAGCTAAAGACTAAAGACAAAGCATAGTATGCTAGGCTTAAAGTTTTGTAAAATGGAGTGACCTCCCTTAGGGGGAGATTGTTGGAAACACAAAAAGTGTCGGTCACTTCCAAGTTGTAATAGTCTTAGCTCGTAGTTAGTGTAATGATTAGATTAGTAATCTAGTCCGGCCCAAGGCCCATGGGAAGCCCATCATAGCCCATGGGCCGGCCATCATGTAAGTATATAAGCCCTCTCCTAGCCTTGGAGAGGGGTTGGTTGTTTCATTTTCCATATTTCACACATAATACAATTCATCCATTCCATCACTTTCTCTCTCTAAACATCACAACCCACATCTCTCTCTTGTTCTTGGTAGATCATTAGATTACATGTTTCTTCAATTGGTATCAAGAGCCATGGAGTGGTGTGTTTAGTTTTTGTGTTTGTCTTGTGATTTGTGTTCAAAATCTTTATAAAGAACAAAATTTTTGATTCAAAATTTTTTGGCGTAAAAACCTTAAAGTTTTCATTTTTATTGTTCCTATAGGGTTAGTAACACTAGTTGTACAAGAATTTTTGCTAAAAACCATTCAAAAATGTGTCTTTTTGAGTTTTGAAAATTTTGGGTTCGTCATAGTTGGAACCGATCTAGTTATTTGTTGTGGGAACCGAACTAGATAATCGAACTAGAGGACCGAACAAGAAGCACCGATCTAGTTGCTTGTAGTTGAAGCCGAACTAGTGGTTTCTTTGGTAACCGAACGAGAAGTAACCGAACGAGAAGGACCGAACTAGTTTTCCATTTGGTAACCGAACGAGCAGGACCGAACTAGTGGTTTCTTTGGTAACCGAACGAGAAGGACCAAACTAGTTTTCCATTTGGTAACCAAACGAGAAGGACCGGACTAGTTCTTGATTGGGAACTGAACTAGTGTGAACCGAACAAGAGGAACCAAACCAATTCTCTTTTGACTACCGAACTAGATTCTTCTTTGTTAACCGAACAAGGTGAACCGATCCAGTGTCTTCTTTGTTAACCGAACAAGGTGAACCGATCCAGACGTTTCTTTGGTAACCTAACAAGGTGGACCGAACTAGAAGTTTCTTTGGTAACCAAACAAGTAAAACCTAAATTTCTTAATTTCTAAATTATACGGTTATTTCTTTGACTTGTAAAATCCCATGAAACATTAACTTGTTTTCCCGGTTTTG
>BQNB010098047.1:0-17315 GCA_026074375.1 Tanacetum coccineum
AAATACTAGGGGACGGTATTAACGTCCCAAAACATAGAACTTTCCTAAAATAGTAACTTTCCGAAAATAGAAACTTTTCATAATTGCAACCAACAATATCCATAAGTGTTTATAAAGGAAACTTTTCATCTTTGGATAAGACGTTTATAAAGGAAACTTTTCATCTTTGGATAAGACGTTTATAAAGGAAACAGACATCCATAAGTGTTTGCGCTTGAATGCTCCATGCAAATTGAGCTTTGGTGTCATGAGCTTAGTGCAACGTAAATGCCTTTTTATGTGAAATTGTATCTGTTATAATTGTCACATACATTTTGTAAATCTTGTGGTCCAACTTATTGCGTTTTAACTAAACCTATGAATTCACCAACATTATGTTGACGTTTTAACAATGCTTTCAAGTGCTTAGCTTGAATGTCTTTGATTGCTATATGGTGTCGACTTGCATTGGCCTGATTTTCAAGAATTTATCAATTGGTTAAACATCATTGTTTATTTACAAAAAACTTAAATTCGCTTCCACATATTATCTTTGAACTTATATTAAACTTTAACTATTTTTATTTAATGCAACAATGTTCGATTTCTAAAACCTACCCTTAGAGGTCGTTCTTTGTACTTTGTGTGATGTATATTATGATGTCACACCCCCGGACACGTGTATTCTGTCCAGGCCCCATTTGGGGGTATGACACAAGGGTGGAGAAAAGAGTATGGGAACATGGATTGATGAAATGGCTTAATGAAGGGTGAGGATGAAGAAGTATGTGTGTGTGTGAAATTTGAATGTTGTGAAGAAGAAGGTGAATAGTAGATATGTGGTGGAGAATGTTTTAAAAAGATGTGGAGGATATATTGTTTGGAATGTAGGGAATAAGAAGTACAACAACTACAAGGATAGTACATTGTGTAAGAGAATGTGCCTTGGCATTTTAAGGATTATTTGGTGAAGGCTTATGTGAGGAATAGTTTAGGTTTGAAGGTCACATTGCCAATAAAGAAGAAAAGAATGGGCAAATGTGATTATGAGATTGTTTGGGAAGAAAATGTTTGGAATGTGTGTGTGTGGAAAAAATGAAATCATTTGTTGGGTTAGAAGGGTGAACAAATGATTAGGAGGGATGGGTTGTAGGATTATGTAGAAGAAGTGTGGACTTGTACATGCGAGGAATACATGTGAGTTTGTAAAAAAATTTATAGGTAAGGAAGTGAGAAAACTCAAAGTATGATTAACTCCCAAATACCACAAACTCATTTAGTCATTTAGACTTTAATCTATGATAATCAACAATAGATTTGATTACTAATCATCTTGATGCAAACAAACTAAGTGTTTTACATCTTTAGTAAAGCATATCTCATAACGAGAAAGGATGCGTTTACGCTAAGTGACATTTGACTTAGTTTAACCAATAAGGGAGTAAAACCCATTACATGATTAGGAACAACGTATATCCGGATTAAGGTCAAATGAATACTTTCGTTTTTTGGTATGTTGAAAACTTGATCACACTAGCTTTAGAAAGAAGTTTCGGCCTTGGCTAGAGGCGTTTGATAAAAGATTTGAGTTGACATTTTGTTAAAAAAATGGGAGGGTTTGTTTTTGCTCCTCTCTAAGTCTAATCCTCATTTGGAGTGTTCCCAAATTCTCAAATATCATGTACATACCTTTATTGAAGTTTCCACATGTGTCGAGTAAGAGGAAAGGAGACATTGCAAAATCCGTAAAAACAGACTTCACGAGTGGCGCGCTGATGCTTGCCCAGCGCGCCAGATTCCCAAATCCGTTTTTCCAAATTTTGGCTATCGTTTGTTATTTTACGTTTGCAAACGTTTATATGTCATAGTTAAAACATAAATGAGATCTTAGTCAATGTTGCACCAACAGTTACTAACCTGAAAAGCCTCAGCTTCATGATCCCCTTGAGCTCCCTTCAGTTCCACCTCAAACCAAACACGTTTTTCAACATGTACTCCATGGACTCCTATTTCAACATCATGACCAAGTTGTTTGAACCCAACTTGTTTAGAACCAAGTTGCTTTAATACAACTTGTTTTAAACATCCATGATTTTGTACACCAAAAGTCATCAATTTTTCTTCCAAAGTATACACATTGTTCTTTTTCCTGATCCCAGTCATCATAACCCGACAACCTTTGATCACCTTGATTCTACCCATCTGTATCTTCACAGTATAACCCTTTTTTCAAGAGTACCTAATGAAATCAAACTTCTACTTAACCCTGGAACATACCGAACATCTTCCAGTATAAAGCTTGATCCATCATGCAATTGTATCTTCACTTTCTAAGTCCCTTTGATAGTGCATGTCCTGTTATCACCTAACTGAACTGATCTACCATCAAAATCCTTAAAGTCATACAAGAAATCCCTCATATATGTCATATGATAATATCCACCTAAAGCCATTATAAATTTAGTCATCTCATTATTCCCGACTACCACCAAGGCTTCTCCAAAGTAGGCATTACCCTCGTCATCTGAAGAATTAGAAACTTGATCATGCTTACCCTTCATGACGAATCCACTTGACTTCTTCATTAGACAGTCTCTCTTCAGATGGTCCTCTAAATGACATATGAAGCACTTGAGTTTATTAGTTCTATCCCTTTACTTAAACCGCGAACTTCCACCATAATGAGCTTTACCTGAATGACCTGACCTTCCCTTTACATATAACCCGTCACCAGTTTCTTCTTTTGTGCCTTCAGCTCTTTTCTTCAACTCCCTTAAACTCAGAGTCGCTAGAACATCCTCCATTTTCAAGGATTCCCTCCTATACAACAATGTCTCTACAAAGTTTTCGTAAGATGATGACATCGATGTAAGTGACATAAGTTCCTGATTCATCCTTAATCTCAATATCAATATTCGCCAAATCAAGTATCAAATTATTAAACTCGTCTATATGATCACCTAATTTCGTACTTGGACTTATATAGTACGTGTACAACTTCTTCTTTAGATACAATCTGTTTGCTAAGGACTTAGTCATATAAAGACTAGTCAACTTCGTCAAAATTCCTGCAGCAGTTGTTTCCTTGGTAACTTCCCGTAAAAGATGGTCTCCCAAGCATATAATCAAGGTACTGTAAGCCTTCTTCATCAAAGCAGCCTTTTCATCTACTTCCATGTCCACGTGTAATGTCTCTAATGCAGCATCACATCCCTGTTGTACCATTAACACACGCTGTAACACCCCCAAAAATGTGTCGCAGCAGAAATATGTCTGGGAGCGTTACTTTGTAATACAACAGCACAAGATACAGGAGAACGACCTCTAAATGTCGTTTGAAAAGTGATCTCGTTGATTTTCTTGAAACTGATATAACATTTATCCCGTAATTGCATCACAATGAAAAGCTTGAAAGAAATACAACGAGATTTGATCAATTGAATATAAGTAGAAATCCATGAATAAATCTTGTCAAATTTAGACTCCAATGCACAGCAAGTAAGCCAAGCATCTAATTCACCTGAGAAAAACATGCTTAAAAGTGTCAACATAAAGTTGGTGAGTTCATAGAGTTTTGTAAGTATAAATGTAAATGTTGAAATCCAAAAATTTATAAAGTATGTATGACCATTTCAATCCTTATATTAATCTCCAAAAATGTAAGAGTAAATGTAGAACCGAAAGAGTTTAGTGTCTATTGCTTCACCACAGTATAATGAAAATTGTTCAGTAATTAGTAATGTTCAATAAGGTAGTATGGACAGTGATTTCGTTGATTTTCCAAAATGTATGGGTCTACTATAGCAGATACAGTACCACATAAATGTATCTACGGTTGCACTAAGCTTATGACACCGAAGCTCGACATCTATGTATGCAATTTAATGCAAAAAAATGGCTCGTGTAGATGTTTAAACCCGCAACATCCAAATTGTTCCGACATGTATGCATTCGTGTATTAGTACAGTCAAAACTAGTGAGAGCTACTCACCCGAACAGGGATGTCAATCCCAAATAGATCTATTTATACACTCGCACTCGCAACCTAGCAATTGACGGTTCATGATAGTGGGAAATAGTGGGTTTAGCTACTTAGGCAAACACGTAAACAGGAAATGATAACCTAAAACACTTGTGTCCAAAATAAAAACCATTGTATTCATAAATAGCTTTGAGTACTTAATCCATGAGTAAAAAGAGTGTGATATAAATCAAGTAATTGAGTTTGTAATGAGTATGTAAAATAAAGTATGTAAACCAAGGGTAAATGAATATGTAAACAAGTTGTATCGAGCATGTATTCTCCCCCGATATTTGTAAAGTAAATGTAAAACAAGTGAAAGAGGGGCTATAAACTCACCTCGATGCTGAAGAACAATTGACAGATAGGCATCTAATATGCACAACACAAACGGAAGACGAACGACTCGATCAGGAAGTTGCAACTAATCTTATCGGCTAATACCCACTAAATTAGAATGATGAATGTGATACGTTGATAAAAGATTTAGATCTCAAGTTGTAATAGTTTGGTGGTTGGTTAAATAAAAAAATCAAGAAGTAAGCGCAAGGTGTGTAATATATTCCGTATATATTACATAATGAAAAATGACCAAGTATATAATTCATACCGTGAATTATATAACAAGATACACTACCAAAAGAATAACTCGAAGCGTATATAATACACGACATGTGTTATATCTAAAAGGTGACAATTAAATATAAAATGGTCTAATTATATAATACTTTCCAAGTATTATATAAGAAAGATGATGAAAATAAATGAAACTAAATAATTTGACACGCGCCCGGATATCCCCAAATGATTTAGTAGAAAGCTCCTTTATGAAAATAAACGCACGTTTTAAAGTTGTGGACTAGATTGATGAAATCTCTAAAATTATAGCTCACGTTTGATTATCGGGTCTTCACGATTTAATATTTCTTAAGACATTTCCAGATAATAAATAAAGTAGATTTGTAAAAATTTACTAAGCGTAGCAATTTATAAAAATATCGGCATTACCTATTTGTTTATGTAACGTTTTCCATATTAACATAAGTTAATTATTTTCCCTCAATTAAATCAAACCATGATGCAAAACCCAAACCTAAATACTCCCAAATATGTTATTGACCACAAATCCAAACACACCCGAAGGCTGTTAAACACCAAAAACAAAATAATAAACAACACATTTATTTAACCATTAAACCACCGTTAAATCCGGTTTTATATTTATAAAATCTTATGATATTTTTATTAGTCGATTTGTACTATTTCAAACCACGACACCCTCACGTCAGATGCTGAACCAAACACACCCTTAATGTATTTTATGTTAACCCAAACTCCCCTTTTGGCAGTTTTGTTAACCCAAACGCCCCTTTTGGCAGTTTTGTCAACCCAAACACACCCTTACGGTTTTCCTGCTAACCCAAACGCACCCTTACGGTGTTTCTTCTCACCCAAACACCTCCTTATAATTTTCCTGCTCACCCAAACACACCCTTTGTAGTGTTAACCACAAAACAAACACCCCTATGTTGTTTCGGTTAAACCAAATGCACCCTGGCATGGTTTCTGTCTAAACCAACACACCCTATGGTCTTATCACAACCAAATGCGCCCTATTCATGTTACTAACAACCAAACGCACCCTAGGTTTTGTTATAATCAAAACCAGACGCACCCTTTTGGGTCGTATTCTTTAACCCGTCGCACCATTGGTGCTGATAAGACAAACAAACGCACCCTCTTGTGCAATCTTTAAAACCAAACGCATCCTTGCGGTGGTGCGTGGCTGTGGTGAGGTAATGACGGGAGTGATGGTGTGGCGTGAATGGTAATGATGTTGTTGATGGTGATGTGGCAGCGAGGGTGGTGATGGTGCGTGGCTGTGGTGGTGGTGCGTGGAGTGTTGGGGTGGTGATGGTGTATAGTGGTGCGTGGCGAGAATGGTGGCGAGGAGGTGGTGTTTAAAAATAAGTTACCAACATAATTTTCATCAGAGTTTTTACAAAAAGAGGCCCAAAATCTAAAATACAAACATTTGAAATGATAACAAGTTCTTCCATCTTCAAGTCCCTCGCCAACTCCATGCCATTAGTACCTAAGATAACACATGCTAAAAGGTCACACAAAGGTTTGATGAAATCCATAGTATACGTTAATATAATTTGAATGCAAATGCGATATTTGGGTTACGTTGATATACACCCAGTATTAAAAACATATTTATTATTGGCATTAGCTCATGAATCCGAAGCCTTAGGGTATAGTGATACATTATTGCCCCTGCGGATGCCTTTGCCAAAACATCCCGCGTGATTTCTAATGATGTGCAATTGGTTATCGTAATTGGATACACCAACGGGGAGTCCAGCCCAAATAGATCTATTCACAACATTCGCGCTTACTACGGAGAGCGTACTTAACGGTTATGATTATGAGGACTAAAGGCAAAGTAGTTACTTAGGCAATAGTAAATTTGAAATAGCATACAGAAATAATTGGCATTCATGTTTATAGCATTGTATCCCCTCGCGGTTTATGAAATAGTTAAAAGATTATGAAATGCGACTATGAACTTACAAGTCTTTGAAAAGTAATCACATTGTTATAAAATAAACGAGTATGTAAGAGAGTTTGTAAATAAGCATGTATCCCCCTCGCGGGTATATAAATCATTTAAAAGATTGAAATGCGAGGCTATGACTCACAAATCTTTGAAAAGTAATCACCTTGTAATAAAATAAACGATATGTAAAAGATTTTGTAACAAGCATGTATCTCACCTCGCGGGTTTGAAAGATTGAAAATGAGAGCTATGAACTCACCTGAACATATAGGGAAAATTGATAGCAAATAGTATATTAAATGAATAGTAACAGCTTCGTCCACAGGCAACCTGGGAATATTTTTAAAGTCTTAGTTTTGATTGAATATGTAAATATTGAATATTGATGTTATTTGATATAAAGATTATCATAACACCGTCGGGCCATCATAAGTTCAGAAGTCCATTCAGTAAACGTTTAAGGAGCTAGGGCACTTTAAATCGTAAACCTAACAACTTAGTCAGAACGTAATACCAAGATGAAATTTCTTAATATGAATCTCCCTAGTATTGTGGTACGATATGGATCCGAGACATGATTTTTGAAAGCATATTGATAATGAATGATATAATAGTTATAACATAAGTGGTTTTAAGCATTTTTATTCAATATCTGGAAATGTTAAGCACGTCAAGCATTAATTAAAGTTATGTCAGGTTAATAGTTTTAGAAATGTGTTTTTATACTTTTTTCAAAATGTTACATTTTAGACCTGAGTTGAAAAGTGGCAAAATATACCCTTCGGAGTTTGCACTTTTACGAACCTTGTCCTTCAACTTAAAGATATACCAAGTAAAGCCTTGTACTTTGAAAAGTGTGACATAATATACCCCTTTAGTTAAAACTTTGATAAAAGACATTTTTTAGTCCTTTTAGTTATAAGTTCCAAAAGTGTACGATATATACCCCTTTGCATGGAAATATTTACAAAACATGTCCAAATTGCCATGCAAGCTTATTTTAACATTTCAATAGACATTTATAAGTTATAATAAACTAAAATATGAAGATTTAACACAATGCAAGTTTAAAATAACGATTCGTTAAGCTAGGAAGCGAAACGGGTCAGATTAGGGTTTTAAAACGAAAACGCGCGGGGTTTAAGTTCAAATTCTTTCATGACTTATCAAAGTACTTATTTTAACATAGTTAAACATGCTAGATAGATAATAACAAGAATTTAAAACCATAATAACATTTAGTTTTAAGAAAAACAGAAAAATTAGTTGTTTCGGGTGTAACGGTTTTGGATCAAAAGTATAACACATAGGTTTATTGAGTTCAAAAGCTTGTATATTCTGATTTAGCATGATCAATGAACATTATGAAGGTATGAGTACATAATATAAGCTTAGAGAACCTGGTCTTGAGCTATACTAGAAATGGTCGGAATCAGGACGTTTAGCTTCGTACGCCTAAATAACGACTCCAGGCTCGTTATCTTGGTTTCTTTTGCTTCCATTCTAACTTGAGCTTCATAAACTCTTAGGATCTCTTAGAGCAAAGGATTGCTTCTATGTAACGGGTATTATAGAGGAGGAAGTTGAGGGATGAAGAAAAATGAAGTGTTATGGTTTCTATTTATAGCGAAATAGACTTAGGAGGGGGGGTGATGCCACGGAGGTTATGTGATCTGAAGACGTACATGGAGGAGGTAAAGAGGGTGGTGATGAGGAGAGGCTATGTGATGAGTTGATAGGGCTAGAAACTAGCTTTGATGTGTTGTCTTGGTCCTTGTATGCCGCGGCTAAGAAGAGAGACAAAGAGGTGATGTGGTTCATTTTAAACCAAGTATGCACTAGATATTTGTACGAGGTTCTTGTAAGCAGCTTAGGGATGAATTAACATGGTCAATAAGGTGCTTTATTGCAAGAAAAACTTTCAAAATGGGTCACTTTGCAAAGGTTTTTGATTTCGGGTACATTAGGGTTCAATTAGGGTTTTCAAGCTTGAATTTCATGTACATTTGATTAGGAATGATAAGTTACTGATCCTAAGACTTATATTAAGGATTATAATCAAAATTTGATAGGGTTTGGGTTAAAATGGGTAGAAAATGAGTAAACAGGTCAAAAGTAACAAATAAGGCGACATTAGAGGGTTTTTCTAGATTATTTCTTGTACATTGTTGTTAATATGGTGAAATGATGATGGAATGTGATTGAGAATGTTGTAATTTATGTTATTACAACTTATTTAAGAGTTGGTTTGGGTTTATAATAGATAAAAATCAAGAAACGAGTCATGGTTTAAAAACTAACTCGGTTTTAGGGTTTAGGGTTTTGAATTAGGCTTGAGTGCAAAAAGATGTGTATGAAAGCTTATGAGTAGAATAATTAGGGTTTAAACATTGTATATTGAAGTGTAGTAGTCATGTAAAAAGCGGTGGTGACTAAAATAGTAAAGAAAACTAGGTAAAACGGCTATTTTGGAGATCATGCTTAATGACTTGTATATTGAGCTTTCAAAGACTTGTACTTTGATTGAAGAGATTTTATATTTCAAATGAGATGTTATAATTGCTGACATATGCCTTATAGCTATGTGCATTCACTTTAGATATTAATCCTTGCAAGGAATTAAGGGATTAAAGTCATATGATAACGTTTAAAGCCCGTTTTGAAATTAACTATGTGTAATGTACATTTATAGGAAAAAATAAATTGTACTTTGGTAAAAATGATATTATGAAATTGACTTGATTTATTATGGATGATTGCTTGACCTAAATGAAGATAGTGATTGCCATAATAGGTTGCCTGAGCCCGTTAACTTTAGTTATGCAAGAGATGTTGCACATTGAGATATTGGCAAAGTAAGTAATGTAATAAAGCGAAAAATTTCCCTAAAAAAGGCGAGTTCATATATAATTGATAGATTGTACATCATCTAACTTAATAGATGGATATTTGCATTTATGAAAATTGTGGGTTGTTATAATGATGGTGGTGACGGGATAAAGATGATGATGGTGGAGGTGTTGGTGTTGCTGTGGCGATGAGGGTGATGCTTGTCGATGTGGTGGCGTCGGTTGGTGGCCGACGACGGCGGCTGGCCGGAACATGGCCGGACGGCGCTGGAGATTGGCCAGAAAAAGAGAGGAGGAGGGAGTGGGGGATAGGGTTTTATGAGTAACCCTAAATGATTAAACTTATATATAAGAAACTTTTTTAAAAAATGTGACAAGCCTAGGATATTCTAGGGGGTGATGTGTAAATATTACCACAGGGACCTAACGTGTAACTTTTGTTAATTAATAGTTCGGGACTCGTTTAAGCCACTTAATGGATGATTCAAAACACGAAACTTGCGCCATTGCATTCGAAATGATTTTTCCTATGAAATTGAGTATTCACTCGACTATTGTTGCATAAATGTTTTATAACATTTATTTAAAATGTTTATTATTCATTTGTGTATCACGAATAAACTTTATCCGAAAAATGAAATTTAACTTAAATATTCGCGTTTTATATAAACATTTTTGAAATAAAATGTTAAATAATTTATTAAATATCTTTATTAAATAAATTATGATAATTAAATATAAATTTAATTATTTTATGTCGGTACGCGTTGTTCTCGTTTCTAAAATTTTGCGAGGGTATTTCATTCATCTTCTGCATGTTTTCGGGTCTTGGGCAAAACTAAAAAGTTGTCCGGAATATCGTTTTACGTCAAATTGCTTTAGAGTCCGAGTCGTGAAAACGTGATTTAGCGGGTCGTTTTTGATAAGTCAACTTAGGGATAACATATATCTTTTTCGTTTTCAAGTCAAATAAGTTAAAAATAAATTTGCACATGAGAGATATGTAATAATAAATTTGATTTATTATTTAAATATGTTCCGAAAAAATTACCGGCTACGCGGTAATCGTTTTATGTGAAAATTAGAAGATCAAAAGCCAAAAAGTCAAGTCGGACCCGAAAAGTCAAAGGGTAAAATAGTCATTTAAAATCTTGAAAATTACTGGTTGTTACAGTACCTACCCCTTAAAGGAATCTCGTCCCGGGATTCGATTCTTGTTAACCTACTGTGTGACCAAGAAAAGATTTAAGATTTAATAACCAGTTTTTAAACATGGCGCTGATAACTTTATTCAGCAAAATTCGATGTTTCGACACTTCTCAATATACCAAAAATTTTGGCTAGGTATGACCAGGATATTTAATCCATCAAAATAGGTATCTCAAAAAAATATCATTACAGGTCTTATGACTGATATACACGCGTTTTAAGGAAAGTCTCTTAATAGTGAAAGCGTCGAAAGGAAAAGTGTAGTCGCGTGAGTATGTCTATATATCGTTTTAAATGTTTGAGGACATAGTCTCATTTCTGATGTCTGTAATGTTCGATGATTAATAATGGACGAGGCTAATGGATGTAAGTATTCAACTTACTTGGCAGTACAAGGATGTATCATGACTTAAATTGGTGTACTATTGGTCTGGAATGAATAAATTAACCGAATACTATATCGACAGATGCTTATTCTTGTTTAAGGGGGGTTGCATTACCTAGTGCATAAAGTTGTACAAGCTGTGACCGCTCCGGGACCCAACAACAGCAACCATAACGACAATAACTAAAAAAATGGTGATGGGATGCAGAGAGTGAGAATATTTCGAGAAAAAATATCCCTAGAATAAAGTTTCAACAAATGGGAGGAGCTCATGGGAGAGCATATGTGATAGGTGACGGAGTATTGTACTCAATCATTAGTTCGAGGATGAATTAACTCCATTAGTTCAAGTGTGCACAAGTCGGTTAGCTCCACAGACAGTTCATGATCGTAAAGATTTATAGCGGCAAAAGTAATAACTTAAGAATGAGATAAGGTAGTTCCAAGTGAGGTCTTAAGATTCTGTTGAGTGGTAAGACACAGTTGTGTCTCTAGACCTTTTTAACGGATTCCGGTGATTGTCGGGTTCGAGTTCATACTCGTGTCATATTGGATACCATTAAGCCCACTCATTTATAATTTATTATTTGCATAAAGAAGCGTCCCAATTTATGTAAATAAATAATTGATAAACTTAAGGTTCGGTGATTTACAATTTTTTTATTTAAATGAAGAGGCGTCTTAATCCTTTCAAATAAAGAGATTATAAATCAGTCTACTTAATAATTTCTGATGCAATATGCGTACTCACAAAAATTTTCAAGGTGGTGGATGACATGACGATGTCGGTGCTCTAATGAGTATAGAACAAGTGTTTAAAACTCGTCTTCGGAGACGGTCAGTAAAACAATCAAAGGAGATCGACATAGAGTTCCAAATAGTTGACGAGTATACGGTTAAAGTAAATAAGATAAAGGTCTTATGAACAAGTTAACATAGCAATTATCGTATCAATCCTCCTATTACAAGTCCCGCCCATACAAGACTTGTAATACTTAGATTCACACATAATTCCATGTAAACCAACATTGTGACGGGTTTCGTATGAAATGATATTGTATAAGATTATGAAAAGTTTTAGAGGCTATTGTATAACTTACAATGTCTGAGAACGAAGTGAGACCATTTTGCAACCCACAATGTCTAAAAAGTAAAATGAGACCATTGTGCAACCCACAATGTCTTAAGAAATGTTATAGTATTTATATAAATAACTATTATATAAATAAATGTACGATATACGAAAAAGAGATGCAAGCATATATATTATATATATGTATGTCATGTAAGCACTTAATGTAACAAGTAATGTAAGCAAGTAAGCAAGTAGTGTGTATGCACTTTGAAAATATTTGATGTGATGCAATGTTTGTGAAAACGGTTATAGTCTAGGGTAAAATATGCAACCTAGTTCTCTATAACCAGTGCTCTGATACCAATCTGTAACACCCCCAAAAATGTGTCGCAGCAAAAATATGTCCGGGAGTGTTACTTCATAATACAACAGCACAAGATACAAGAGAACGACCTCTAAATGTGTCGTTTGAAAAGTAATCTCGTTGATTTTCTTGAAATTGATATAACATTTGTCCCATAATTGCATCACAATGAAAAGCTTGAAAGCAATACAACGAGATTTGATCATTTGTATGTAAGTAGAAATCCATGAATGAAATCTTGTCAATTTAGACTCCAATGCACATCAAGTAAGCCAAGCATCTAATTCACCTAAGAAAAACATGCTTAAAAGTGTCAACATAAAGTTGGTGAGTTCATAGGTTTGTTTAAGTATAGATGTTGCACCAAAGATTTGCAAAGTGTGTATGATCATTTCAACCCTTATAATAGTCACAAAATTGTACGTATGAAAGCTCGACCGCAATTGTTCAAAGTATGCATGATAATTAAAACCATCACGAAATGTTTCAAGTATGTATTGCCCAATGAGTGATTACGATTACTCTAAGTTCTTGAAAATGATGCACTATGTCCCATTGTAGGTGTCCCCTTCAAGAACACCCGGGTAGTAATGAAAACCATATGTACCCATCACAGGTGTCCCATCCAAGAACACTCGAGCAGTAATGAATATGCACCCTTGCAGGTGTCCCCTCCAAGAACACCCAGGCAGTAATGAATATGTACCTCTCGCAGGTGTCCCCTCCAAGAACACCCGGACATTTACTTGTAGTTATCAGTTCAATCCCCTTAAGCTAATCCGTAATCATTTCAAAAGTAAAGTATGCATTTGTGACCAAAAATGAAGTCTAGTAATGTATCCCATAACGAGCTATGTAAATGAGTATGTAAACAAATTTGGAAACGAGTATGTAACAAGTTCAAATCAATCATGTAAATGAATTTGTAAACAAGCATGTTCTCACCCCAAAAATATATGTAAAACAAGTAAAACATGCGGCTATAAACTCACCTCGATGTTGTAGAACGATTGGCAGAATTGCACATATTAAGCACAAGACAAACGGAAACCGGGACGGCTCGACCAAGAAGTTACGGTTTATCTTAACGGCTAAATCCCACTACTCTAGAATGATGCATTTGGGTTTCCCGATGAATGGTTACATCAACGCGACATGTTGATAAAAGATTTAGATTTCAAGTTGTAATAGTTTGGTGGTTGGTTAAATAAAATAAATCGAAAAGTAATGCAAAGTATGTAATATATTCCGCATATATATTACATATGAAAAATGAACATGTATATAATTCATATGGTGAATTATATAACAAAGATAAACGATCAATAAATAATCGAGGTGTATATAATACGCGACATGTATTATATATGAAAATAAAATAAAAGTATATAATACCATGCATGTATTATATAAGAAACGTTTTCGAAAATCACTAATTAAAGTAATAAAGAGTTCTCGCATAAAAGTAAACACACGTTTTAAAGTCATGAATTAGATAAATGACATTTTTAAGTATTTACAAAAGTTATTATTTTATCTATTAGTCTGGAATTATAAAATATAAAATAATATTTTATAATTTAGTATTTCGATTCCTTAACGGGTTGTAGCTAAAATAGTTGTCTCATTTGTAAAAGTATAGTTTTCGTTTGTTTGTTGGGTTATTGTATAATAACGAATTAATAATATTAAAACGATAATACTTCGTCCTTTCATCGGGTTTCTAAAATAATAAAAATTATAGTAAAAATTACTAAGTATAGAAATTTATAGAAATTTCATCATGACATATTCGTTTATTAGACGTTTCCCATTTTATAAAACTCAATGTTTTTCCCTTTTCAATCAACCCGTGTTGCAAAATACTTCAATATATATCTAAACGACTTAAAAAAATCAAAACAAGTATAACCAAACACACCCTTACGGTTGTTATTCAACGAAAATAATAATTAACACATTTATTTAACCATTTACCACCATTAGATCCGGTTTTATATTTATAAAATCTTACGATATATTGATTAGTTTATTTATATAAACCAAACGCACCCTAACGGGTGTTTCACAGCCAACCAAACACACCCTCGTGGTGTTTTTGTCAAACCAAACACACCCTTTACGGTTTCCTGCTCACCCAAACACACCCTTTGTGGTTTCCTGCTCACCCAAACACACCCTTTACGATTTCCTGCTCCCCCAAACACACCCTTTACGGTTTCTTGCTCACCCAAACACACCCTTTGTTGTTTCCTGCTCACCTAAACACACCCCTTGCTGTTAAATTAACAATCAAACGCACCCCATGTGCGTTTCTAAGAAACCAAACGCACTCCTTGTTGTTTCGCAGCCAACCAAACGCACCCTAAAGCTAATGAACCCAGATCCAAACACCCCTATGCTGTTAATAGGAAGAAACAAACACCCCTATACGATTTTTAAAACCAAACGCACCCTTATGGGTCGTTTGTAAAACCAAACGCACCCTTGGTGCAGTTTCTATCACCAAACGCACCCTTTTTGTGGTTGTCCTGCTAGACCAAAACGCACCCTTTGTGGGGAGAAAAACCCAACGCACCCTATGGTGGTGGTTGTACAGCGGTGGTGGCTTCGTGGAGGTGGTGGCAACGGCGGTGGGTGGATGGTTGTGATGATGTTGGTGACGTGGGGATGGTAGAGGTAACGATTGTGGCCATCGGTGGTGGGGGGGGTTGTGGTATTCTGTGTCCGGCTGTGGTGGCGGCGAAATGTGGATGGGGGGGAGCTACGTCGACATGGAGGCGTCGTTGGTGGATGGTGAGTGGCTTCGGTTGTGACTTTGGGTGAGGTGATTGATGGAGTTTATGATGGTGGCCGGAATCTCGTACAGAGGTGCCGGAGCGGCGCTGGAAAACTTAAGGAGTGAAATAGGGGCTAGGTTTAAATGTGTTAACCTAATGGGTTTATACTTATATATATGAATGTTTGAAAATGATAGTGCAAGGTCTCCAATAGGTTTAGGGTTAATTTTCGTTGTAAATATTACTAGACGGACCAATTGTGTAATTTTTGGTAAATAATGGTTCGAGACTCGTTTGGGCTAGTTAACGGATTATTCAAAATACGAAAGTTGCGCTATTGCGTTCCAAATATTTTTTTCCCACAAAAATGGGTATTTACATGACTAGTTTTCATAAACTTTTTAAAAATTTTATTCAAAGTGTTTATTATTTATTTGGTTAATATTGTGTTTGTCCGGTGGTAAGCTTTATCAGTTAAAAATACAAATTTGACTCGAAATTTGCGGTTTTTAACAAAGTTTCTGAATAATTGATTAAATAATTTATTAAATATTTTTTCATTTAATAAAAAGTTGATATTAAATAAAAATTAATTATTTTTGTGGTCGGTACGCGTCTGTTCTCGTTTCTAATAATTTTGCGAGGGATTTCATGTCATTTTCTGCTTGTTTTGGGTCTCGGCCAAAACTAAAAAATTGTTACGAATGTGTTTTACATCAAATTGCTTTAGGTTTGAGAGTGAAAACGTGATTTTTGCTTGGGTCGTTTTTGAATAAGTTCAACTTAGAATAACATATATCTTCTCGTTTTCAAGTCATATAAGTTAAAAATAAATTTGTACATGAGAGATATGTAATAATAAATATGATTTAATATGATTTATTATTTAAATATGTTCCAAAAAATTACCGGTTACGCGGTAATCGTTTTTATGTGACAATAAAAGATCAGAAGTCAAAAAGTCAAGCCAGACCCGAAAAGTCAAAGGGTAAAATAGTGATTTAAAATTCCGAAAATTGCTAGTTGTTACAATTATGCTTTTAAATATGCACTTACTTGTCTTTATACTTTTAACTTATAAGTTGTGGTTGTTAGCTTCACAAATAACATGACACTTGTTAAGCATTATCAACATGTTTAAATATTTTTTCTATCTCCTATATATGTTAGAAATGGTTGTCTTGTTCTTCTAACTTGTTTTGTAGCAAAGTTATTCATAGCTCGATTCCTTGGTGCCCTCGAACGAGGGGGAGTACACATCAAGGGGGAGCACTTATTCCGTCAGTTTTACTAACATTCATCGACGAGGCCTTTTTGATTCTACAAAAAGGGGGAGAAATGGAAATAAAACTCACTAAATACTTGTTTAAAAATAATTTTACGTTTAATGAGTTTAGATTTTGTAATCATAAAAAAGGGAGAGATTGTTGATAGAAATAATGCTTAAAAATGTTATTAATATTTTTCGACCTCTCTACGTTTTGATAATCACAAAATGTAAAAACGATTAATGAAAAATTATTCGTAAACAAGTAATTAGTAGTAAATTTTCATTTCGATAATTTAATCACTTAAAGGTATGAATAAACACATGCTTAATGCATTTCGTGATCAAAAGAATTTTTATTCAACCTCACATTTTTTTTTAAAATGTCATAAATATTTTTATATCTTTTACAAAACATTTTTAGATTTAAAAGAATTTTTTTTATTCAAATAAATATTTTGAATTCAATTTTTCTACCTAAAAACGGCTAGAAATGTTCCAAAAAACACCTCTCCTAGAAAAGACAAAAAAGGGAGCATCTGAGGCTGGGCGACCCCCTTAATTATAAGGGCGGTCCCCTTAATAATTAAGGGGACCGACACCCTATTTAAGGGGACCGCCCAGACAAAAAGCAAGCTCAGCTTGCCTATTAATACTGGACTATTCCCTAATGTTTTTCTCACCTTTTGCACACTTTCTTTCTGTTCTAAATCAGTTTATACTCTCATTTCTTTCCTTTGATCATTTAATCATAAAGCTTTGTTTCCAAATGATCCAAGCTTTGATCCTCAAGTGCAAGAGAAGAATACTTCCTACCATCAAG
>BQNB010098048.1:0-25244 GCA_026074375.1 Tanacetum coccineum
GTCGAGATAATTCTATTCATCGTAGACTCTGGGTGCTCAAAGCACATGACCGGAAATCTCAAACTTCTAACTAATTTTGTGGTGAAGTTTCTGGGAACGGTGAAGTTTGGAAATGATCAAATTGCACCAAATCTTGGCTATGGAGATTTGGTTCAAGGAACTATTATCATCAAACGGGTTTATCACGTCGAAGGGCTTAATCACAATTTATTCTTCGCTGGTCAATTCTGTGATGCGGATTTGAAAGTTGCTTTTCGGAAGTCTACATGTTATATCCATTATTTGAAGGGAAATGATCTTCTCACAGGTTCTCGTGGCACAGATTTGTATTCCATTTCTCTGCAAGACTCAACAACTCCCAATCCAATTTGCTTAATGGCTAAAGCAACATCTTCTCAAGCATGGTTATGGCATCGTCGTCTATCTCATTTAAACTTCGACACCATCAACTTGCTTTCAAAGAATAAAAAGATCATCTGTGTTCTTCTTGTGAGTTGGGGAAAGCAAAAAGAAAGTCTTTTCACACTAAGACTACCCCGAGCTCAAAAAGACGGTTACAACTTCTACACATGGACTTATGTGGTCCAATGCGGGTAGAAAGCATTAATGGAAAGAAATATGTTCTCGTAATTGTTGATGACTACTCCCGATATACTTGGACTCACTTCTTGAGGTCCAAAGACGAAACACCTGGAGTTCTCATTGATTTCCTCACACTTGTCCAAAGAGGACTTCATGCTCAAGTTACAACAGTTCGAACTGACAAAGGCACATAATTTCTTAATAAAACTCTTCATGCATACTTTGCAAAAGAGGGAATAAGACACGAAACGTCAACTGCTCGAACACCTGAACAAAATGGCATTGTCAAAAGACGAAACCGTACTCTTGTTGAGGCTGCTCGAACAATGCTAAGCGCCGCTAAAGTTCCTTTGTTCTTCTGGGCTGAAGCAATTGCAACAACATGTTTTACTCAAAACCGTTCACTTGTAATTCCTCGACATGAGAAAACACCTTACCATATCATCAATGCCCGGAAACCGTCAGTCAAGTTCTTTCACATCTTTGGTTCTCTTTGCTACATCGTCAGAGAACAAGAATAATCGTTGAAACAATTCATGTTAACTTTGACGAATTGCCTCAAATGGCGTCAGATCACGTCAGTTCTGACCCCGGTCCACAATGTTCAACTATGGTACTTGAACAAGACATTTTAAGTCCCGGTCCACAATGTAACGACCCACTCCGGAAAGGAGGCCGAAACGTCATAATCATGGTGTCATATCAAAGCATAATAAAGGCATAAAGTCATAAATGATAACATAGGACAAGGTGGAAAGCCGGAATCAAACATCGGCTCCTAATTATGAGATCAACATGAATAACGTAAAAGAAGTCTAAAGGACGAAACATGTGTCCAAGATAGTATAGCACATCAAAATGTCTGCGATCTAAAGAAAGGAAGCTAAACAGGTCACTTCCTAAGCACACACTCTCTCATGCCCAATCTCCCTCTAGATACCTGCCGTATAAGAAAGAGAAAGAAATACGGCTGAGCATAACGCTCAGTGAACGGATATAATAACAATGTAAGTAATAAGTATGAATCCTGGATAATAAGTATAAAGCAGCGGAAAGATCATGAGTGTCATGAGGAAACCTGGAGAATACATCATGAAGGAATAGGAAATAAACATGTAAAACATGGTAACGTGAAGTCAAAGATGTCATGAGATATCATGGATAGTATAAACATAAATAATAAGGAATGCCCACGAGCTCATATAATCATACATGTCATAATAATAATGTCGTGAATACATGCATATAATAGAGGGGCTGCCTCAACATGTAATAGAGGGGTGACCTCTTATAATAATATGGGTGGAGGGATCAGCTCCAATGTGATGGGATGTAGAGCACACACCAACCAATCACCATGAACGTGTAAACATGTAAACTAGGATGCACCCATACGCCCCTGAATAATAATGGCCAAACATGAAATATAATCTGGTAACATGAAAAGGGACGCCGCGTGAAATCACTCTCAACGCGAAAGAGTCGTGACACAGGTGCCTCATGTGTCACGGTCATGGTACCTCCATGACTAGGTGGTAAGTCATGTAAATCATGGTCATGCGTATATATAGCTCGGGCAATAGAATAAGTCTTGAAATCAAACATGTAAAGGATCATGGCAAAAGACATAAAAATGGGGAAGCATAGCAGTTCTGGGGATGAATCATGAAAAGAAAGAATGTCCTTACTGAAAGGACGGAATATCCGTACCTTATGTCCAGCAGTAACGGAAAGAGATGGATAAGAAGATGGAAGCTACTCCTGCTTAATGCGATCTACATGTTAAAGGACATATATAAGTTACTTGTTCATGATTAAGGTTACTTTCCATTTTTAGCAACTTTCTATTTTTAGCAACTTTCTATTTTTAGTAACTTTCTATTTTTAGTAACTTTCTATAATTAGCATGATTCCTTGATTAGTACGTTCCATGATTAACATATTCCATGATTAATATATTTCATGATTAGTATTCTTGTTATATTGGGTACTTTCCAAAAATAGCAGCTTCTAATTATAGTAAGTTTCCAAAAATAGACTTTCCTTAATTAACTTCCCATAAATGATAACTTTCCTGATTTAATAAGTTTCCATAATTAAACTTCCCAAAAATAGACTTTCTAAAAATAGCAGGTTTCTATAAATAGCAGGTTTCTATAAATAGCAGGTTTCTATAAATAGTAAGTTTCCATAAATAGCATGTTTCTATAATTAGTAGGTTTCTATTTCTGTATTTACAATCCAAATCCTTGATCTTACATAATTTACGTAATTAGTCCTTTTAGTTATTAATTTAATTAAACATAATCTTTAATTATCCATTTTTGCAACACAAGCCCTTATAATATCAAATATGGTATTTTCATACTTAATACTTTAATTACTGATCATACCTTGTACTTTTCATAATTTACACCTTGTAGTGCCCTAGTTTTAAATACAATTCGACATTACTATATATATTTATATATATTTAATCATTGTTTAACCCATAACAATTATTCAAATGACAATTTATACCCTTATAATATTTTTCACAGAATCTATACATTATATTAACATGCCATAATCAGCCCCAAAGTTTCAGAAATTACAAAACACCCCCTTATACTTTTAAAACACAAATCGGGTAACCAATAAATGCACAAAACCCTAATTAGAATTTTCCCCAATAATTTCATAATTTTTATACATTCATTAGCATGTATGGGACCTGGGAAAAATATAAAAACCCTAACCCTAATTCGTTTTCCAATTTATTCCTTCATTTCTTTCATAATTCAAAATCGGCAAGAATTAGAAATTCCACAATAATTATCTAAATCTTTTATAAAAATTTTCTAACAATTTATCTGGTTCATACATGATATATACAAGTCATAAAAATTATAAAATCGAAAGTATAAATTTATTTAGAGCCGAATACAATTCTTGCAATTATTTAGGGTTTAGATCATGTTTAAGCTTAATAAATCAAAATAATGAGGCATGGTAATTTTTCTCAAGAACATATCCCAGATCTATAAAAAATGAAAAAATGAGGATATAAAAATACCTTGTGAATAATTAATTGATGACTTTTATGAAAATATTGAGTTTCGGCTTATAGGAAATATTTCGAATTACAAAAAGGAAACAACATAAATCGAATCAAAGCATCAAAAACCAATGAACCAATAATTTTCTCTTAGACTCCCATGACTCCAAGAACCCTAAGAAAAATCGTTCCTTTCCTTGAAAGAAAACTATGTGCCGCCACTTAATTGTATAGGGTTTAGGAATGGATTTAAGATATTCACAAAAATTGAAAATTTGAATATAAAAAATATACAACGATAAAAATGCCGGATTTTTGGGGCATTTCTCTAAGGGAATAAAATCAAGATTTAATTTTGGCCTAAAAATATTTTAATAATTTCCCCTATTTTATTTTAAATATAATTAATATTATAAGTAAATTAACTTAAAATTATTTCCGGGTCAAAATACATAAGAATAATACATAATTATTTTTCTTGCATAATTAAGATATGAATTTAATCTTATATAAAATTTCAAACTTGTCACATGATGTACTTTATAATTTATAACACTAGATTGAATTTTATTCAAGGCTTTTTATTAATTTTCTGACATTAGGGCATTTTGGTAATTATGCACGTTGTTCTGATTTTGGGTATTAACACCTTTCAGCAACAACCATTTTGTTCAGTGTGTAGGGAGAGGGAGAAGTTTATGAGAAATCCCTTAATCAACATAGAAGATGACACGGAATGCTATTTTATTAATTCAGTACATGTTTCATTCTGAGTTTGTTTGACTAGATGGTTCATTTTAAATATTTCACAACTTTTTTTTTGATGAAGACAATGGATAGTTTTTTTATGTTAGGATTAAAAGAACTTCTTGAGATCTTGAAGTGTACTGCTGCTAAGTTTTAATGCTGCTTACTGCTGGTGTATAAGTTAACAACTGCTTGTTAAAGAGTTAATAATTGCTGCTGGTACAAAGTTACAACTGCTGAACGATAAAGATTGCACAAGAGATCAAGAATGTACTTATGAGTATCGGATTGTTATTTATAGAATAATATCTTTGATAATATTCTAAGTTTTTTAGGAATATATGTAATCGACTGAGGACACCTTGGTGTAAAAAAGGAGGTTCCTTAGGTCATAGAGTATATTATCACTGATGAGCTGTCATATTGTATGGTATATTTAAGGGATGATATAAATTTTAAATTTATATTTTGTGCCGACTAAACCAAAAACAAAAACACATTTAAACGGGGGCATGTACCCAGATCGGTAGTAGTTTCGAGGTAAGTAGGGTGTCGAACACTTGAAGGCGGAGGTTAAACACTATCAATTTAATTAATATCTAGGTTAATCTAATCTATGTTAAATCATTCTATTCTAAACCTAATGGTTAAACCTATTTCATCTAAATCCAATTCCGAAACAGAAAAAAGTTTTTCCCAGCCTGAGAGGACTTGCACGTTTGTTCAATTTTCTATAATCGAATTCCAAGGCACTTAATTATATTCAATATAAAATAAAAAAAAACTTTAAAAAAAAAAAAAGATATAAAAAAAAAAAAAAAAAAAAAATAAAAAAATAAAAAAAAAAATTAAAAAAAAAAAAAAAAAAAAAAAAAAAAAAAAAAAAAATTAAAATTAAAAAAAAAAAAAGTAATAATAAAAAAATTTAAAATAAAAAATAAAGTTAATTATAAAAAAAAAAAAAAAAAAAAAAAAAAAAAAAACTTTAAAATAAAAAAAAAAAAAAAAAAAAAAAAAAAAAAAAAAAAAAAAAAAAAAAAATAAAAAAATAAAAAAAAAAGAAAATTAAGAAAAAAAAAAAAAAAAAAATAAAAAACTTTAAAAAAAAAAAAATAATTAAAAAAAAAAAAATTTAAAAATAAATTAAAAAAAAAAAAAAAAAAAAAATTTAAAGAAAATTAAAAAAAAATAAAAAAAAAAATAAAATTTAAAATAAATTAAATTATATAATAATAAAAACTGTTAAAAAATTAATTAAAAATTAAAAAAAAAAAAAAAAAAAAAAAACATAAAAAACAGTTCTAGATAAATAAAAAAAAAATAAAAATAAAAAAAAAAAAAAAAAAAAAGGAAACAAAAAAAAAAAAAAAAAAAAAATTAAAAAAAATAAAAAATAAAAATATAAAAAATAAAAAAAAAAAAAATTTAAAAAAAAAAAAACAAAAAAAAAAAAAAAAAAAAAAAAAAAACCCATGCAAGCTAATTAACAAACAAAAGGATTAAAAGAGTGGTCGAAACCTTTATATAAAAAACAGTTATTAAACCATTATTAATATCCGATAGAACGTTGGTTTGTTTATTAAGTGCAATGATTTTCTTTCTCTGAGGTGGCATATCCATTCGTATGACTTAAAAGCAAATAACGAACAACCTAAGACCTAACACAATAATTTCCTGTCACAATAAAGCATCCACATAAAGCATCTCCTTATTTTCTGATATATAAACTATTTATGGATTAAAGCAATGGTGATCGTTGTTAAACCTGTAGCTCATAGAGACTTTACCCACTTACTACTTAATCAATTTATACGATAGTAGTCACTTGTCCTAATTAATCCAATGAATCAGAAACGATACATGTTGAATTATCTAGGTCACGTTCTTGCTAGTCAACACTATCAATAAATCAATTAGCAATATCCAATTAACTAGTTAAGACCGAAGCGTATCCTAGACAACAACTTAAGGACAATATTTGTTGTAACTATTATTTTCTAATGTAAAAATTACTATATGGAAAGTGATATCCCCATCCCGACTCTGATCTACTTGTCTGTGTCACAAGATCATTTGGAATGATAGGGCCGCATAACAAAAATCACTAAACAAGTATAAATTGATAAACATAAACAAGCACTCCAACGATGAATACAAGAAATATCGAATAAACAAATAACCAAACATAAGAACCTTCCCATAATAATGGCTAATACCCAAAGGTATTAGCCTTCAAACGTCATAATAAATACAAGAGTAATAATTTAGCCAAGGTAAACTAACCGAGTTAACGAATGATACCAAAAACTGAACGATTACTAAAGTATACGTAAATACACTTTCTCACCTATGGATTGAAAAACGTTGCTCCTGACCCTATCAACTCATTTATTCTTCTCCTCTGAAAATCAACTTTTGTGGTTTAGGTATCGAGAATATGATTTAGCACACTTAAAACTCGTTTTTTTGAGTTTTTTTTTATAAGGTCTAGAAGTCGGTTGGATACGACGTATTGGGGATTTCTTAGAGTAGGACCACGCTTGATATCTTTCAGAATATTATATTGATTCATATCTTAAATAACGGCCTTATTGAGTTCCTCAGATATAATGTATTGATCTTTATTGACTTTGTGGTCTTTGGAGATGTGCTACTGGCACGAAATACGTTTTATCTTCCCTTGATGTGATACGGCGTAATTGTTCTTCAGGAATAGTAATCTCAAAATATCTTCATTTAAAGCTCCAGAATGCGCGCCTTTTGCAAACTTTCGATTCACCAAATTACTCCATAAGATACTTAAATTCACAAATATAAACGATTTTAAGCAACAATTCTTTTACATTGAACTATACGAAATGGTTAAATAACTGATGGGATAAAAATGATGCAATAAAATATTAGTATGTTATTTGATGTCACAACATACCATCCCCCCACATAAATCCTACTTGGTCCTCAAAGTAGACTTTAAGGAATTTTTAAAAAAATGTATCCCAACGGATAGTTTTTTGTTAAAACATTCATTTCGAACTATTACAAGTACACAACAAACACCTCATTAAAATAGGAAGACGAAAACACCTACAAATCACACAGACAATCCATGTGGAACAAGTAACTAATTCGCTCAATATTGAGTCTCATTTGTGACGGAGGTATCTATCATAAGCATGGCAAGTATACACCTCATCCACCTCCCAAAATCTTAAGGAGTAACAAGTTTTATAAAAGGTAAATATGGTTTTTGTGATGGAGAAGGGCGTACTAGTTTGAACATTCTTACAATCTTTCACCAAAAGTACAACTCCAACAAGGCAGCTAAAGCACACATACACACCGAACGCCGGATAATACATGTGTGTTCGAATCATATCCCCATTCGAAGTTTAAAACCAACGGTTAGGATGAGAATGATATAGAGTAGAACTCTTCTAACTTTCACACATCACCAAAAGTCATAAACCACCGATGTACACGACTTGCATACTAGCCGTAACGACAGAATAGGACATTCATGTATCGTAATGAATCCTCCGTCCTCTCGGTAAAACCAACGAGCTATCACCGGTGAGAGGGAAGAAATATTTTTTTAAAAAAATCAAATAAAACAAATAGATAAAGACTAAGGATACAAGTTGCTTAAACACTTACGTCCTGACCGATTACCATGATAAAGACATAAATATTACAACGTCATGATCATCGATAAAAACAACAACGCTAGAATTGGCGTTCCCCCACAATTGTCAACTTCCCAATCATCCAAATCTTTACATACTCCTACAAGGTAAGTGTGCGATATCTTCACTTTGTACATACTCTACATCGTTGATTTTTTTAGACGTATCAATGAATAATCGATCCTTCGTGTAATTCCTTCGGTAATGCTCCTTAGCGAAACCATTGATCATCAATCAAACAATCATTCTCTCTTTTTTTTATCTTCCTTTTTTTTATCCACTTTTTTTAATAACTAAACTTTAAATCTCGGTGTAGTTTCACCATCTTCATGATCATAATAATTCCAGATAATTTTCTTCGATAGTTCCCATCGTCTTTGGATTCACCAATAATTGTGACGGTAGTAAAATCCAACAAGAGTTTTGATTACTAAATATAGCATACCCATTTGCAATGTCCCAAATTTCTAACCGCTCCACAGATAGAAAATGACACAAGAATCGGGAAATACAAACATAACACTTAGTAAGCAACTAGAACAGGTAAATCTAACTTAATCAACAGGGTAGGTTAAGGTTAAGGGGTAACGAAACAATAGTTTTGGTGTAATTTTCTAAAGTATTGACTCTATGGGTTGTTCTAATGTTGTGTGATTTACCACTCACTCTAAAAGATGAGAGTTGAAATGGATTAAACGTGAGGTTATAAACTAACCGTAGTCAGTTAGTTAAAAAGCAACATGTAAAGGCGATTTGGGTGTAATTCCGTAAAAATACCAATATAAACAAGTTTACCCTGACTATCCATCTAAATCCATAGTACTTACAAATTGCGCCGAGAGTAAATACACGTCCAAGTTCTAAAGTAAACAATATCATCGGCAACAAAGTCTGCATATGTGTGGAATTTGGGTAAACATTTAGGAAAAACAAGGTTCGAAAGGTAAAAATTCCCTCATAATAATCTAACCAGGGTTATTGTGTGCGGGGTTATGTATCAAGTAATTTTCACGAAAGTATGCTTGAATTTTTTTTTAATTTGAGCATAATTTAAGCATTTTAAAGTGTGAAAATATTAGGACAAGTAAACAATATCTAATTTCCAACCCCTCCGTCCACTTGAATTAATAGAACGTCCCCATTGTATATAAAAACATTAAATACGGAATTTAAAAAGGAATTGAATGAGAAACTCCCTTGATATTTTGCTCGGAAGATTCTACCAAGTTGCGTTAATGGAGCAAAGATTGAGTTGAACAGCCGCCTTGAAGTTTATCAAGAGCTTCAACAGCTTCAAGAATTCTAGAAATTTAAATTCTCCACCAAGTATTCATCGGATATTTCTTTTCCTCGAGGTCCCCTGTATAAAATAAAAGAAAGAACAAGTGAAGCCATCTTGGTACCTTATGGATAATTTAAACTATACTAAAAACAAAATAAATAAGGACGAGGTCGGACTGGGAGATTACAGCGAAACAGTTTAGGTTGAATACGCCATATGTCAAAAATCTGACTATAATGTTTTTAAAAAAGTGCGAAATGTAAAATAAAGACTGATAACGTCCATGATCAATCAATACGCCGTATTTTAATTAGTTACACCAACCCCCATAAAATACAACGCAGAGTAATACCCACTTTGTTGGAGGCCACTTCATAGAATAAGAGTAACAAGTTAACAGAAACGACCTCAAACGAGACTTTTAATAAAATGTCACAATCGTTTAAATAAATCAGGAGTAAAATTCAGGTCCCAAATATTTTCATTATCACCCAGTTTTTACAAGATTTACAATGCGAGCCTCATTTTAGTATATTTAAGGAAAAATAGTTATCGAATGTGAAGAACAACTCAAGTCCTAGAGTTTTGAATCCACGCGAACTCAAATGCTCCCCAATCTCAGCTAGCATATAATAACCTGAGAAAATACATCAAAAAAACGTCAACGAAAATGTTGGTGAATTCAAAGTGTTTTAAAGTAAAAGCATGTAATTGAAATAGTTCAAGGAAATATTTAAGTAAGAAAAGTATCGTTACGCATTTAGAAGAATTGTTGGATCGAAATTCAAGTAATGTTTTAAATAAGTCAAGTATTGCTCAATAGTTGTACCACAGGTTATAAAGATCAGCCAGCGTACGAAATATTTCAAGATAAATTCCAAACAGAATACATTGCAACGGGAAAGGCAATGACATGGAAGATCTTGAATGCATTGATCTCATGACAACCGGAAGCCTTGACGTTACAAAACATATCTGTATGATAATGGTCGATGTTGGTGGCCCCATAAACTAGGTATTATTTCCTTTATACCTAACTTCTAAATACAAATTGACCCGTGTGACGATTGTAGCACGAAAGGAGTTACGATTCAGACCCACGTAACAGGCTGTCAAACCCAATAAGAATCTAATTATATGTACTAGCGCTTACCCATTATAGTCAATTAACAAGTCATGAGGTGGGAGTCTTTTTGGCAATAACTACTCAAGCAATTGACCTCATAATTTAGGTCCATCATACCATAAAGTTTCTTCTGGTGGGTCCAGTTTTATAAAACATGCATGTATCAAACATGATATTATAAATCATGTGGTAGATAATTCAAAAGCTTTATAGTAAAAAAACATTCATGTAACGCATTAAGTATGAGTAAACCCGATAATTTATTCCTGTAAAACAAGCATGTAACCTCACCCCTAAAATAGTTTAAGAAAACCATTAAAAATGAAAAGGTGGTCTATGAACTCACCTTAGCGAAACGGTAATATCAAGTAAAATATAAGAGCTGAAGTAAGACGAATACTCCTAAGAGCGACCTAAAATAAACGGCGCGACTTAGAAAAACAATCATAATAACTTTACGCGAAAGAAAAGAAAATCAAATGAATGACATTATAAAAGTTTGTACTTAGGTCCGAACTAGCATAGGACATTTGCAATTCAAAGTTTTTTTTTGACCATTTTACCTAAATTCAAGTGTCGCCAATCTTGTATGAATATGTCATTCATACCATTGTTTTACTTTACACCCCTCCTATACCCGTCAACCTCACCACAAAATTTCCCGTTTGGTTTTAGATCTCGTCTAGTAAACATTAATTTACACTTCCTGAAATCTTTCAACTTGTTGAATCATAACTCAAAAATTCCGTAATGCATACGAGTATGAGTGCTTTACACGGACTCCAGAAAGCATTTTGAAGGTCTACTTTTCAAAAATCCAGGCCCTCCACTGTCCAGGGGGTCAATGATCCTTGTGAAATTACCAATTTAACCCTTCTATGTCCAAACAGTTATTTTCTGAATATTTTCCACTCCACGAAAATGATCAATATACAAAAATCTATCAGCTATAAAACGTGAGACCACTTGGAATGGTAGCTATAAAGTGTCCCCTACAGGGAACAACTTTTTTATTTTCATAAGTTAGTGCAAAAATATGGGGTTATGACCCCGTTACCCAACTGAGTGCAAAAATTGACTAGTTTTAGTAAAATTTTGGGCCGGTAACTGAGCTCATCCGGATGAGATACGGCTCTATCCAATTAACCACAGTAGTACCTTAGACTCACATACCAACGATCAATAATAAAAATTTACAGGTACCCTAATTACCAAAAATATTTCTGTAAATCCATCAGTTTTGCCTACTGTTGTAAAAACCAGTTTCATAACTCTATTATAATCCAAGTCCAAACATCATTTTTATGTCTCTTAAAAATTTAAACACAATGCCATAATAATGATTACACATTTAGTAAACATAAAAACAACTTAATAATTTCAGAATCTAACAATCCCATTTGCAATGGTGCCAAAAACGAAATAAAAATTGATAAAAAGAAAAGATCTTACTAAAAAAAAAAAGGGTGGATTTAGCTAGAGAATCCAACAAACCAAAAACACTCTCTTTCTTTCTTAGGCTGGTCCAAACCAATGCAACCCTGTAAATCCAGCGATTGAACACTTACTTAGCCCTAAATAAACACCAAGAGCCTTTCCCAATAAAACCCCGAATCAAATGGCATCAAGAATCACCACGAAAACAAGTCCTAAACACCGTTCAAATCTTCAAGAAGCTAAACCAAAGCTTTGCAAGATGCAAGAGATGATTTTAGTAAAAAGGCCTAATATGAGTTGAATACAATATGTGAGATGGTTATGTTTGGTTTTTGTATTGAAGTACAGCAGCCAAGGACCAAGAAAAGGAGAGAAAAAAAAAACTTTGAAATGGATGAAATGAATATTTTAGTTTGCATGTATGGAAATGAAGTGTTAAATGAGTGGTTTTAATGGAAAATTGAGTATGGGTGAGTTGTGAAAGGGTAAAATCCGTTTTAGGGACTTGGGGAGATAAATGTTTTTTTTTTTTTTTATATTTATTGTATTTTTTGTTTGTGATAGTTTTATTAAAAGGTAGTTAAGGTTATATAAAGAAAAAGGTAAGGTTTAAGGTAGAAACGCGAGTTTTAGCATGAAAATTCGTAAAAACGCGGAATCACAACGGAAAGTGAAAATGATTAAGAATTAAAATTATATGGGGAAAAAAATGGAGGTTAAAAAATCACTTTACGATGCAAGAACGAATAGGTTTCTAATTACGGCTCACGCAAGAAGCTAATAAACTAGAATTTCTATACTAAAAATCGGGTAGACGTAAAACTGTAACAACTCGCTTAAAAATGAAAATATAATTAAAGCTTCGGAGGTAAACAGAATTACCTTCGAATATACGGGAAAGTACATCCCACCTCCCCTTCCTAATGGTGAGCGCCGTCGGGCCGGCCTCGATTCTCCCTGTTCGCTTTAACACTTGCTCAAGAAGAGATGCGGTTATGATACTCCTGTCTCGATCGAGGTTTCTAACAAAACTAAAAGAGTAAAAGTACAAAACATCAAATACATGCAACGAGCATAATAGAACGGATTGAATAGTCGGCGATGAATACTTAAATGAAAAGATAAAAACATGGAATCTGAGAAGAGGTCCATTGGAAACTATGAATTTTTAACAAGAGTCGAGACAATTCTTGGAAGCAGTTGATGGTTCATTACTATTAGCTCATCAAGTTCGCGGCGGTCAATACACATTCAGAAAATCCCATATAACAAATCACATTCAAAGAAAGTACATAGCGCCAAAGAATGAATTCGTACAAACAAACTGCACGCTAAGCCAGATAACATAAATCCCACTCATCTGTCACAATTTGTCACTTAGCATAAAGAAGCTCACCAACTCCATATACGTGATGAATTATTGAAACTTAATGGTTTCGGTGTTTATAATTTGCCTTATTTTCAAATGAAGAAGCGTCCTAATTCAAGATCAATAAGGAGACGATTAAAAATCATCATCCTAACTTAAAGCTGGGCCACCTCTACCGACAAAACAAAACAAATCTACAAATTAAGCAAAAAAGAGTGTTCTACCCTGAATGGGCATGATTCTTCAAATCCGAAGAAGTAACCAGAAGAGTAAATCAAGAAACGTTAGTCCCAACATGTTCCAAATGATAAGTGCCAAAAAGAAGGCACGATTCGAGGTTCCAAATAAGAGCCCTGCACTTCCATCAATTAGAAGAATTCAAAAAACAATGGATTACACACAACATAACCGTACGATTCAAAAGCAAAGAAAGTGTTTAGACTCGGAGTCAACAATAAAATAACTAGTGGTATTTGACAACGTACACCTGAAATGTCAATATTATCCAAAAGGGAAAAAAATAAAGTCACGTAATGTTCAGAGATCCCGGCAATGGGCCCGATATAATACTGAAGTAAAAGAACCTATTAATACTTACCAAAGTACCGTATGCCCACATATGTACGAGTAACCATAAAATGAATAGCTAGTATTGACGTTCGAGGAGAAGAATATAAGAAAACAGGAAGTACGGCGAGGGTCAGAGTAAGAGCAAACCGTATATAAAAAATCCGGCCGCGTAAGTGAAGGCAAAAAAGTAGGACGTCATAAGATCTACGAATGAAGCGAAAGTAATAACCAATATATAAACAAATATATTAATGAAATATCATAAAGAAGCAAAATAGAGCAGTATAATTACCTAGGAGGCAAGCGCGCATTGATACCGGCAATGGTGATAAGACTCTTAAAAAAATTTACTCGAAAAACGGTTCATAGTCTATAGGGATTATGAAAACGACCTAGTTCGCTATAACGAGTGCTGCAGAAACCAAACTGTGACCACCCCCATAAAATCAACAACGCGCGGAATACCACTTTTGGGTGCCACTTGATCATAAAGTATAAAAGGTACAATTACAGAAAACGCCCTCAAACGAGACGTTTAATAAAATGTCTACATTTAGATTTAAATAAATCAGAGTAAATTTCAGGTCCCCAAAAAATTTTCTTTTTCAAGCCCAGTATACAGATTTCAATCGTGGACTCATTTTGTATATTTAGGAAAAATAGTTACGAATGTATGAATGAAAAAACCAATCCGTTGAGTTTTTGATATCCAACTAGCAGAACTCAAATGCTACAAAAAGCTTACCCAATGCTGCACTATTCAAAATAATAACCTTGAGAAAAATACATGCAAAAATCGTCAACAATAATGGTATGGGTGAATTCATAAGTTTAAGAGTAAAAGCCAGTATTGAAATAGTTCAAAGAAAATATTTATGTAAGAAAAGTAGCGTTACAGCATTTATAAGAAATGTTATCCTGAAATTCAAGTAATGTTATTCTAATAAGAATCAGTAATGCTCAATAGTGGACCACAGTTTTTAAGAATCCAGCCAGCGACAATATTATTGCAAAGTATAATCAACATAATACATTGCAACGAAAAGCAATGTATAAAATCTTGATTTCATTAGCTCAAGACACCGAAGCCTTGACTTTAACACATATTCTTGTATGTAATTCATGTTGCCCCGTCCATAACTAGGTATTATAGCCTGAATACCTATCGTGCTAAAATACAAATTGTCCGTTGACTGGAGCCGAAAAGGATTCGATTCAGACCCCCGGGACAGGGCCTGTCACACCCCAATGATCTGATTTATTTGTACTAGCGCATTACCCAAATAGGCAAAATAACAGTTCATGATGTGGGGTCTATTGTCAATAACTAACTCATGCAATTGACCTCATATTTAGGTCCAGCCTACCATAAAGTTTCATAGATGTCCAGTTTATAAAAACAGCAATTGCAAACATGTAAATAGAAATCCAAGTGGTTAGATAAAGCAAACAGTCTTTAAGTTAAAAAACATTCATAGTAACGCTTAATAGTAGTAACCGATAAGGTATTATTCGGTAAAACAAAGCCATGTATTCTCAACTCCGAAAAAATAGTTTAAGAAAACCATTATAAATGAAAAGGGGGGCTATGAACTCACCTTGAGCGAACGGGAGATATCAAGTAATAGTAAGAGCAGAAGTAAGACAAATAACTCCTAAGAGCGACCTGAAAATAAAAGGCGCGACTTAGAAAAAACAATCTAATAACATACGCGAAAGAAGATGAAATCAAATGAGACAATTATAAAAAGTTTTAACTTATTTCCGACTCAAGCATGGCATTGCATCCTTATTTTTATTGACCAATTTTAAAACCCTAAATTCAAGTGTCCACAACTGTATGAATAAGAAATTACATACATTTTTTTTCCTTTACTCCTTTACCCGTACAACCACATACAAAACTACTCGTATTTGGTTTTACTCATTTAACTTTTATTTACACATTTCTGAAATCTTTCCAACTTAGTTGAATCTAACTCAAAATGCCGTAATTCATACAGTATGTAGCTTTCACCTTCGGAAAACATTTTTGAGTCTACTTTTCAAAAATGCAGGCCTCCACTTTCCAGGGGTCCAATGATCCAGTGTGAAATTTACCAATTTAAAACCCTTCTATGTCAAAACAGTTTATTTTTCTGACTATATCCACTCCACGAAAATGATCATAAGTAAAATCTATACAAGCAAATAAACTATAAGACCACCTGTTGAGATGTACAATAAGAGTCCCCTACAGGGAACAACTTTATTATTTCATAAAGTTCGGTGCAAAAAAAAAGGGTTATAACCCCGTTTTTCCTAACTGAATGCAAAAATTGACTAGTTTTAGAGTAAATTGGTGGCGCGTATCAAGCTCAATCCGTAGGAGATACGGCATCTTAGATCCAATTAACCACATATAACCTTAGACCACATACCAACATCATTATTAAATTTGACCCAGAGTACCCTATTACCAAAATATTTAGCGTAATCCCACTGTGATTGCTACTGTTTAAAAACAGTTTACATAACTACTATATTAAATCCAATCCAAACATCAATTATATTCTCTTAAAAAGTTAACACAATGCCGAGAAACTAATGATTAGGACACCATTAGTAAAACATAAAAACTTAATATTGTTCAGAATCTAACGATCCATTTGCATGGTCCAAAATACGAAATAAAAATTGAGGAAGTAAAGAATAGATCTTACAAGGGTGGATTTGAGCTAGAGAATCAACAAACCAAAAACACTTCATCTTTTCTAGGGCTGGTCCAAACCAATGCAACCCTTAAATCCAGCGATTGAACACTTACTTAGCCCTAAAATATCACCAAGAACTTTCCCAATAAAACCCCAATCAAATGGCTTCAAGAATCACCAAGAAAACTAGTCCTAAACACCTTCAAATCTTCAAGAAACTATACCAAACTTTGCAAGATGCAAGAGGATGGTGTTATAAAGCCTAAAATGAGTTGAATACTTATGAGAGATGGTGATGGTGGTGTTGATGAAATTCAGCAGCCAGAGACCAAGAATAAGGTGAGAAAAAAAAAACTTTTGTAAATGGTGAAATGAATAGTTAGTATGCAAATGTTATGGGAAATGAAGTTTAAGAGTTATGGTTTTTAATGGAAAAATAGAGTATGGTGGAGTGTGGGGAAGGGTAAATCCGGTTTTAGGGTCTTGGGGGGGATAAAATTATTATTATTTTTTTTTGATTTTTGTTTGTGATAGTTTATTTAAAGTGTAGGTTAAGGTTATAAAAGAAAAAAGGTAAGGTTTAAGGTAGAAACGCGAGTTTTAGCAAGAAAATTCGGAAACCGGCGAGATCACAACGGAAAGTAAGGAATGATAAGAATTATAATTATTGAGGGAATAAATGAGCGGTTAATAAATCACTTAAAACGATCGAAGACGGAATAGGATACCTAAATTAACGGCTCACGCAAAAGCTAAAAACGAGAAATTTCTCTTTAGCCTAAATCGTCGGGTAGACAAAAACTTAACAACTCGCTTAAAATAGAAAATAGAATTAAAGCTCTGGATTAAAAAAATGAACCCTTGATACGGAAAGTTTACATGAATGGAGCGGCTACGCTCATGTGATGTCTGGGAAGACAGACTTGATAATATTAAAAAACAATTCCTCGTGATGTCTCCAGGGAAGCATACTTTTGTTATACAGCAAAGACTTTAAGTATAGACTTTTCACTTCACTTCTCTTAATTTCCATCTCATAGCATGCTAATTAGTGCCCAGCGCGTTTGAGCCATTTCATCTGACTTTGCATTTCGAAATGTAGTCGGGTCCCTAGATTAAAACACCTTGTATAGAACCCCATTAAGTTTTTGGTATGCATGCGAGATTTCATTCTTCTTATCTTTTTCACTTACCTTCAGTAATAATGGGATCTTGTTGCATTGCTCATTAGTGTAGTTTTTAAACATCGGATGTGATCGTAACCATTTGGTAAGTTACTTCATCATCACCATTGTAAAGGGTAATTATCCTTCGAATCGTTTTGTTTTAATTCCAACTTCTCTTAAGAATGGTTCCCCAAAAATAACATCGCCAATTCCTTCATTACGATAAGCATCCATATCCTCCAAAACTGCAAAGTCAGTCATAATAGAAAAGGTTCCAATAAAAATAGACACATTCATTAAGGCTCTTACAACATTATTCCCATTGTACACCATCTTATCTTTCATTATTGAATTATGAAACTTTTTAGACATCACATTGACATACAATAATGGGAAAAAGTTAGCGTGAGTAAATTCAAATCCTATATGGATTTTCTTATCATCATCACAATAACTAGGGAAATCATTAATTCCAGTATCAAGATATTTATCCCTAGTTCTAAATTCCTCAATTACCCTACATTCCTCAATGGTGGGCATTAAATCATCACCTTGATTTCTTCTAAGCTCAAATGGTTCATTTAGATCATTTAATTCAATGTAATCTTTCAAGAAAGGGTCTAATGATCTATTCAACACCAAAGTCTCTCCCATAAGCCTAGCTTCTCAATCAAGTTCCATTATTTCTCTCAAACTTAGCATGTAGACCCTCTTAATTATACTACTAGCAGGTTTAACACTTTTAAAAATAATATTTTCTTCCCCAACCCTTAAAGTAATCTTTCTTTTGTAAACATCAATCTTAGCACGGGCGGTAAACAAGAATGGTCTTCCGAGGATCAAGGGTACTTTGATATCCTCAGGCATATCAAGATTTATAAATTCTACTGGGAAAGTAAATTTATCAATTCCTACTAGTACATTTTCATCAATTCCTTTTGGATATTTCACTGTCCTATATGCCAATTCCACTGTCAGCTTAGTGTGAGCTAATTCGCCTAATCCTAAGTTAAGGTAGGTCAAGAGAGGCATAACACTAATGCTATCTCCTAAGTCAACAAGGGCATTGTCAAAGGAAGTATTATTAATAAAGCAAGGTAGAGTGAAACTCCCTAGGTCTTTTTCCTTTCGGGGTATGGTGTTATTGATATGTGAAACTCCATAAGCTTCTGTGAATTTTGGTCTATAGTTCCCCTCTTCATCTTCACAGTAATGATTATCCAAACGACTTGGAAAAGGAACCGTCATTTGTCTTGACTTGTATTGTCCAGTGGATACGGCATATTGGGATGATCCAATATGGCGTATCGAGTATGAATCAGCTTCAATAGTGGTTGAAATCGACTTGACTTGGTCTCTTGGGTTTGTTTCAGTTAAGCTTGGTAGGCTTCCAACTTCTCTTTCCTGTAGTACCTTGCTCATTTGCCCAATTTGTATTTCTAAAGTTTTGATTGATGCTCCTTGGTTCGTTATGGCAGCATCTGTCGTAGCTCAGATTTCTTTGATCAAATTAGAATTTTCTTCGTGTCTCTTTGATGATTCACTCATGAATTTGCTCAGGGTATCTTCCATAGATTGCCTTCGTTCTTGGTACGTAGGATTTGCGTTGCTCCTTTGATAGTACCTTGGAGTTGTTGCTCTATATCCCTCTCCTTTAAAAGGTCTACCAAATTACGTGTAGTAAGCTTCTTCTAGGGTTTTACCTTCTTCTTTTAGTGGGCAATCTTTAGTGTAATGGGGTCCTTTACATTGTTCACATCCTACTTGTGTTGCATAAACTTTTTCATTCACCTTTTTTATCTCCCTTCCTAGATTGTTCAGTTGTGCTTTTATAGCAGCCAGTCCGTCAGAAGTCTCAGTACTTCTTCCTCTAGATGTTCCATTGTGCCATTTTTGAGAGTATTCATCCATTTCTTAGATGGTCATTTTGGCATCTGCAGTAGTCTTAGTTGGAACGGCACCTCTTGAGTCAAGAATCTATTGTGTTGGAACATCCAACCCATTATAGAACAAAATTACCTCCTGCATCTCAGTCAAATAGTGTTGAGGACACTTCATCAAGAGTTCTTTAAAGTGCTCCCATGCTTGATAAATGGTTTCATCTGGCTCTTGCTGAAAGTTGTTGTTTTCCTTCATTTTCTTCGTAGTTCGACCAGGTGGGCAATATTTGTTCAAAAACTTAGTCTTAAGATCTTCCCAAGTTTTGATTGAACCAGATGGTTTATTTCTTAGCCAACGACTTGTGACTCTAGTTAAGGATATATGGAAGACTCAGAGCATTAGTTGATCCACAGTGATGTTAAGAACATCGAATAAGTCAACTATTTTGAGAACTTTCTCAATGTGTTCATTTGCATCCTCATTATCCGAACCACTAAATGTGTTTTCTCAAAGCTCCTTAAGAAATTGTCCTTTTAGTTCAAATTGATCTTTGTTATCAATTTTAGGCCTAGTGACTCCTGATCCATAGTCTGTTCGGGTCTTGCTCATGTATTGCTCCATTGTTCCCGCCATTGCTTCCGCTTCTTCTTCCTCCGAGTATTCTTGGTCAGAAAGTAGATTGAAATCATGCGATCTCAATTTAGAGTCTTGAAGTGTCTCCTTGATGATCGAAATTCTCGTTCAGGTTCTTTGTAAAGTGTGAATAGTTTGTTAGTAGAACTCCTTGTCATGCACTACCTAAAACAAGGGATAAATCATCAGTAGGATTTGTTCTGAAGATAGAAAAAAATTTGGCATGAAAATTGAATATTTCAGCTTCTGTTCTAGACGATCGATACGCCGTAACCAATGGAAGTGGATAGGCCATATTAATCAATTGGGATGAATACGCTGTATTGGATAGAGAACTGGATACACCGTATTCAACTGTCGACCAAAACAATGTGTTTAAGAAAAACAATTAAATACGCAAACAATTAAACACAAATATACAAGATTTATAGAATATACAAGAATATACACTAATCTAAATTACACTAATCCTAATGGTTAGATCTAATCTAATGTTAAAAACCAAAATATCAAATAAAAATCAAGATTAATTTTCACTCCCCGGCAGCGACGCCAAAAACTTGTTGTGTCGTTGTGTGGTATATATTTTATCGATTCAAGTTTTAAATTTATATTTTGCCGACTAAACCAAAAACAACACTTTAACAGGCAGTGTACCCGATCGGTAGTAGTTTCGTGGTAAGTAGGGTGTCGAACACTTTAAGCGAGGTTAAATCTCTCAATTTAATTAATATCTTGGTTATCTATTCTATGTTAATTCTACTCTATTCTAAACCTATGTTAAACCTATGTCAGTCTAAATCCTAATTCTAACGGGAAAAGAGGGTTTTCAACTTGAGAGACTGGCACGGTTTGGTTGGTGACTACAATCAATTCAAGGCACTGTTACCCATGCGAGCTAATTAACAAAAGATAAAAGAGCAGTCGAACCTTATATAAGAAAACTGTATTAACCATTATTAATCTGATTAGAAAGTTGGTTTGTTTATTAAGTGTAATGATTTCTTCTCTCGATGTGGCATATCATTCTTAAGACTTAGGCTTACATCTCCTAAGAATAACACATTAAATTCGCTCATAATTAAGCATCGGCATAAAGCATCCATATTGCTAATTAAATCTATCTTAGGGATTAAAGCATTGTGATCTGTTAAACCAACTCATATAGAGCTTTACCTACTTATCGCTATAATGGAAATCTATACACTAGTATCCACTTGTCCAACTATCCAATGGAATGCAGAACGTTACATAATGCATTAACTAGACACCTGCAAGTCAGACACGATTAATAGAACCATTAGGCAATATGACCATTAACTAGTTAATCCCGAAGCGTATCCTAGACACAGACTTAGAAGGACAATATTTGTGTAACTATTATTCTAAATGTATAAATCACTATATGGAGAGCTATCTCAGACTCTAGATCTACTTGGTCCGCTTCACTAGATCCAGTTGAATGATAGGTCGCATACAAAAGCACATAAACAAGTATAAATTGATAAACATAAACAAGCATACAACGATAAATCAAGAAATCGAGATAAACAAATACCAAACATTTAGATCTTCATAATAATGGCTAATACCCGAAGGTATTAGCCTTCAAACATCATAATAAATACAAGAGCAATTATTTAGCCAAGGTAAACTAACCGAGTTAACAAATGATACCAAAAACTAAACGATTACTAAAGTATATGGAATTACACGTTGTCTCCTATGGAATTGATAACGTTGCTCGACCTCTTCGGCTCTTTTTCTCCTCTGAAAATCGACTTTTATGATTTAGGTATCAAGAATATGATTTAGCACACTGAAAACTTGTTTTTGAGTTTTCTATTTATAAGGTCTGGAAGTCGGTTGGATACGGCGTATCCAAGTGTTGGATACGGCGTATTGGGGATTTCTTGGAGTAGGGACCATGCTTGATATCTTCTAAAATATTTAAATACTATATCTTAAATACGGCGTATTAAGTCTCTCTGGATACGACGTGTTGATCTTTATCCTTCTATGGTCTTTGGTGAGTGCAGGCACGGATACGCCGTATCTTCTTTGATGGATACGGCGTATTGATCTTCAGAATAGTAATCTTCAAAATATCTTCATTTAAGCTCCAGAATGCGCGCCTTTTGCTAACTTTCACCAATTACTCCATAATTACTGCAATTCTCAAATATAAATGACTTAGTAACAATTTTTTGCAATAACTATACAAAATAGGTTAATAACATGGGATAAATGATGCTATAAAATAGACGTTATTTGATGTCATCAGGTAGGTTCCTTACTAGCTCATTGGAAGCTAAGTTTTAAACTAACCGCATATTGGCGTGACCTAACCTCATATGCCAAAGCGTTGAGTTATCCACCATGGATGTAAGGCAAATGTGTTGTTAGGAGTTATCTCCTAATTTGCAAGTATAAAGTCTATTTCTCCTATGACCTTTAGCTAGCGTTCTACCATTTTTACTAATAGTACAATCTACTTTAGTAAAGCTAACTACGCAATCATCATCACATAATTGACCTACGTTACTCAAGTTAAAAGCTAGACCACTAACATGCTCAACATTGGTAATTATAATGCAGTCATGAGAAATATTACCTCCACCGATGACCTTGTCCTTTAGGTTGCTCCCAAATACGACATGTTTGCCATCATACGCCTTGTACGAAGTAAACAATCTTTTATTCCCAGTCATGTGCTTAGTGCAACCACTATCTACAATCCAATCGTTCGGTAGTAGATCACATTTTAGGCAAACCTACAATAAAATATGTTCAAGGTCGTGGTACCCATTGTTTCTTGGTTCCGTTGTGGTTAGCTAATATGGTTCCCAAGTTAACCATTCTTGGGTCTTGAAGTAATGTACATAGTTTATGTAGACCGTACCTTGAGAACGCGGACCAAGGATTGTTTTGAAAATCGTGGTGGTTTTGAAAGTTTGGTCATACGTTCAAAGGTGTTTTTAGTCTATGATTTGGGTAGGATTTTTCTCTCCTTTGAAAGGTGTTATGTTGATAAGACGAAGACCTTTAATTATTATAAAATTTTCTTCTTTTAGAAGAATGGTTGTTTTGAAAAGAAGGTCTATAAGTTAGGAGGTCTCATATTAGGAGTGGGTAACAAAGGTCTTTGGTCGACTTAAGTTTGGGTGTATCCAAGTCCATTACGTGAAATCGAGTGGCATTCTTGTTTGATGGTTTCAACTAATGTAATGGGTGTTTAGGTACCTAAAGTGTTTGCAAAATGAGTTTTAGGACCAACGGGTTTAACAAAGTCACTATATGAAATCCTATTTTTTATCACCCTGCTGGCGCGCTGGTGGCGTGCTGGCGCGTCACTTGGCGCATCAGAGGTTGATCTTACGGGAGTTTCATTTTGTCTCTCTTTTATAAACGTTATTGGTTTGTTTAGGCTTACGGAATTGGTTTTCTCATTATTAGAAAATCCAAGACCTTCCTTATCTCGGGATAATTTTTGACGACTTAGCATATCATCTAAAACTACGCTACTCTTTTTGAATTTTGAAAAATTCAATGCTTCATCTTGAAGTCTAGAAATGTTGCACTTCAAAGAGTCAACCTCTTGGGTGAGTACATCAAACTTTTTACAAGGTTCAACCACCTCTTTAGATTTAGCAAGTTTCTTTACTTCAAGCTCGAGTTGATTCACTTTGCTAAAAAGTTTTGAATGTTCTTTTTCAAGAGCGCATTTTTCTTGTAAGAGTTTTTCATATGTTTTAGAAAAGTCTTTGCTAAACTTTAGGATTTCCTCATTCTCCTTTTGCAAATCAATAATATCTAAATCATTATTAAAACTAGATGGTTTAGATAATACCTCTTGAGAGTCGATTGCCATGAGACATGTTGCACCATTTTACCATTCGTTGCCGTCTTTGCTATCGCTCCAAGTTCATCTGACAAAAGCCTTATTTTCTTTGGACTTTGGACACTCACCAATAAAGTGACCTTCTTCGCCACAATTGTAGCAACCTCAATTTTTATTGAGATTTCACCTCCTTTGTTCCCTGTTAGAAACACAAAAGTGTCGGTCACTTCCATAGATAACGGTCGTTAGCTTGTTAAGCAATTTTTGGAAACTTACATAGTTAGTTAGCAAAGGCCCATGGATTAATCCATGCAAGCCCAAGCTCACGCGCCATTTGTAAGTATAAATACACCTCTCTATGCCTTGGAGAGGTGGTTGGTTGGTTGTATTTTCACATAGTAAAGCATTTCATGTTCTTGTCTTTTTCTCTCTAAAATACTTCCTTCCCACTTTCTCTCTCTAGTTCTTGTTGTTAGAGATTACTATATTCTTCAATTGGTATCAAGAGCCATGGAGTGGTGTGTTTAGTTTTTGTGTTTATTTCTTTTTGGTTCGTGTCATATTGCAAAAATCGTCCTTCCTTTTATTTTTTCTTGTTGTTTGAAGCTATTTGGGTACACTAAAAGATCATTTACCTTGGTAAATTTGATCTAGTATCTTTAGGATATAGGTGTACAAGCTTTAAATCAAGAAAATTTTTATTTTTGGTCATCTTTTATGTTCAAAACCTTTACAAAGAACAAAATCTTGATTTTAAAATTTTCGGCTTAAAAACCTTAAAGTTTCTATTTTTCTTGTTCCAATAGGATTAATAACACTAGTTGTACAAGAATTTTTGCAAAACAACCATTAAAAAGGTGTCTTTTTGTGTTTTAAAAATTCTAAGTCTCGTGTCTGTTGGAGTCGAACAACCTGAGTCGAGCAACTCAAGTCAAACAACCTGAGTCGAACAACTCAAGTCGAACAACCTGAGTCGAACAACCCAAGTCGAACAACCTGAGTCGAACAACCCAAGTCGAAAAACCTGAGTCAAACAACCCAAGTCGAACAACCTGAGTCGAACAACCTGAGTCGAACAACCCAAGTCGAACAACCCAAACCGAACTACTCAATTCTTCTAAATTATATGGTTTAGTTCTTTGACTTGTAAAATCCCGTGAAACATTAACTTGTCTTTCCTGGTTTTGTCAAGAACTG
>BQNB010098049.1:0-15535 GCA_026074375.1 Tanacetum coccineum
CATGATTGCAACGGGCTCTTCCACAAACTGGAGCTTATCATCAATATGTAGTCCTTCCAACGGAACGGCTAATGGTTCGTCGGAATAACACTTCTTTAGGTTGGATACATGAAATGTATTGTGAACTCGGCTTAGCTCTTGAGGGAGTTCAAGCTTGTAAGCAACGGATCTAACCTTTTCCAATACTTTGAAAGGTCCAACATATCTAGGGTTTAACTTCCCCCGGTTGCCAAAACGCACGACTCCTTTCCAAGGTGAAACCTTGAGCATAACCCTATCCCCAACTTGGAACTCCATCGGCTTACATTTTAAGTCGGCGCAACTCTTTTGTTGGGTCGTGAGCGGCTTAAATCCTTTGCTTGATCTGAATGATCTTCTCGGTCGTTTCTTGGACTAGATCTAGACCGGTGAGTTGAGCTTCTCCGACCTCGGCCCAACAAACAAGTGAATGACACTTTTGACAGTAAAGTGCCTCGAATGGTGCTGCCTTGATGCTAGCATGATAACTGTTGTTGTATGAAAACTCGACTAATGGCAAATGATTAATCCAACCATTTCCAATGTCGATCACGCAAGCATGTAGCATATCCTCGAGAGTTTGGATGGTTCTCTCGCTTTGTCCATCAGTTTCTGGATGGTACGCGGTACTCATATCCAAACTAGTACCCAAATCCTTTTGGAGTGATCTCCAAAAATGTGATGCGAACCTAGGGTCACGTCTAAAATGATTGAGTAGGTTATTCCATGCCTCGTGACTACCTCCTTTATGTACAGCCTTGCTAGTTTCTCCGTGGAGTCAGTTTCTCTCATTGGCATAAATATGGCAGACTTAGTGAGTCGGTCAACAATCACCCAAATGGTGTCATGACCTTGCGGTGACTTAGGAAGCTTTGTGACAAATCTAGTTATATTGGTCCCACTTCCTTGAGGTATTTCTGGGTTGTACCAACAATCCGTTGGTCTTTGTTGTTTCAACTTTTGACTTCTAGCAACGTCAAACATTTGCTAACATAGTGGCGATGTCGACCTTCATATTGGCCACCAATAATAGCTTTTTAATGTTGTGGACTCGTGCATAATCACAGTCCTTAAATCACCATAACATGGCAACCAACTCCTGTTATTTAAGCATAGAGTTTCGTCAGCACGGGGTTCTAACTTTTCCTTTGGTATATCCTTCCTGATCATACCTCATACGTCTTCGTTCTTGAAGTTCTCTGGTTTTTATGCTTCTATTTGAGCTTCTAAAATTTGTTTAGAGAGATCCAAACCAATAGTCATAACTAAGGCTCGAACCCGTAATGGCTTAATTCATTCTTTACGGCTTAAGGCATCGGCCACTACGTTTGCTTTTCCAGGGTGATAACGAATTTCATAATCGTAATAACTGAGCAACTCTAACCAACGACGGTGCCTCATGTTCAACTCCTTTTGGTCAAGTATGTGTTGTAAACTTTTGTGATCTGTAAACACCGTACACTTAGTCCCGTACAAGTAGTGCCTCCAAATCTTTAGAGCAAACACCACTGCACCAAGTTCCAAATCATGAGTAGTATAATTTTTCTCATGAATCTTCAATTTTTGTGATGCATAAGCAATCACCTTCTCATTTTGTATCAACACCGCACCCAATCCTTTATGTGACGCATCGCAATAAACAATGAAGTTTTTAGCTCCTTGAGGTAGAGCTAAGATAGGTGCGCTACACAACTTATTCTTTAATGTCTAAAAAGCTGCTTCTTGTTTGTCACCCCATTCAAAGACAACTTTCTTCTGCGTTGGCTTGGTCATCGACTTAGCAACTTTCGAAAATCCTTTGATGAATCTCAGATAATAACCGGCAAGACCTAAAAATTAACGAATCTCTGTTGGAGTCTTTGGAGATGCCCAATCTTTTATGGATTTGATCTTGGCGGGATCCACGTGAATGCCTTGACTATCAATCACGTGGCCAAGAAATTATACCTTGTAAATCCAAAATTCATATTTAGAGAACTTAGCATACAACTCCTCTTTCTTTAGCAACTCTAAGATTATCTTAAGATGCTCTTCATGTTCTTCCTTGTTCTTCGAGTAAAATTAGTATATCGTCGATAAAGACAATTACAAACTTATCCAAGTATGGTTTGCACATTCGGTTCATGAGGTTCATGAATACTGCAGGTGCATTTGTCAAACCAAATGGCATCACTTGGAACTCGTAATGACCATACCGAGTCCTAAATGCCGTCTTCGAAATATCTTCTTCACGTACTCGAAGCTGATGATAACCCGATCGCAAGTCTATCTTCGAATAAACACTGGATCCTTGTAGTTGATCAAACAAATCATCAATCCTTGGGAGAGGATAACGATTCTTCACCGCCAGCTTATTCAGTTCCTGATAGTCAATGCACATCCAGAATGATCCGTCCTTCTTTTTAACAAATAAGACTGGAGCTCCTCAAGGCGAGGAACTGGGTCTTATAAAGCCCTCGTCGGATAGTTCTTGCAGTTGTTCCGACAATTCTTTCATTTTAGAAGGAGCTAATTGATAGGGTGCTCGTGCTACAGGTGCAACACCCGGCATCAAATCGATTTGGAATTCCACTTGTCGAGTCGGTGGAGGACCCGACAAATCTTTAAGAAATACTTTAGGAAAATCTCAAACAATTAGTACGTCCTCAAGTCGCTTCTCCCCCAACTTGTCTTTAGTCTCCTTTGTAGTAACATGTGCCAAAAAGACATTATGTCCTTTTAACAAATATTTGTGAGTTTTGGTGCACGAAATGATGCTTAGACGAGTCCCGTTTCCATGATTACTTCCGTCACCATGAACAATTAAGGTTTCATTTCCCCAGGGAATACGAACGATCTTCTCGGCACATTCAATGACAGCGTGGTACTTTGACAACCAGTCCATACCAATTATGACGTCGAAGCTACCAAGTTCTACGGGCATTAAGTTGATGTTGAATGGATGGCCTAAGAAGTTTAATGTACAACCCCGAATGATAGTGTTTATCCTAATTATTTTCCCGTCGGCTAGTTCAACATAAAATAATAATGGTCTAATGTACTTGGTGTGATATCAATTAAGAAACTAAATGTAGTAGAAATAAAACTTCTATCGGCACCAGTATCAAATAAGATAGAAGCATAGTGGTCGTTTAAAAGGAACGTACCCGTAACGACGTTGGAGTCTAGGTTTGTTCCCGCATTGCCTACCATATAAACCTTGGCTGGTGCATTGTTATTCCCACGTTAATTACCACGGTTTCCATTCTTTAGCTTCGGGCAATCTTTCTTGAAGTGCCCCTGAACACCACACTCATAACAAGTGACAGCATTCTGAGTTGTCCCAAAGTTTCCACGATTGTTATTATCACCGTTGGGACCAGAACTCCTACAGTTACAAGCCAGATGACCGATCTTCTTGCACTTATTACACCTGGGAGCACATGGACATTTGTGGTGATAGTTGCATTTTGTACACAAGGGCAATGATCCCGTGTACTCCTTTTTTCACCAGGCCCAGCAGTGTAAGCCCTCCTAGTGTTCTGTCTCTTGTTTTGTTTTTGTGACACCTGATTGTTTCCAGCATAATTTCTAACTCCTATTTTTTGCTAAGCTGCCTTTTCTTAATGGTGGAGGACTTTTTTGGATCATCCTAGATCATTGGAAAACTCAATTGCTTTCTCCATTGTCTTGGGTTGATATGACATTACATTTCTCTGAATCATATTAGGAAGTCCACCAACATATTTTTCAACTTCCTCTGACTCATCGTGGAACATCCTCCCACACATCAGTGCAAGCTCTTGAAAACACAAAGTGTAACTTGCGACATCAGTACCTTTTACTTTTAGGTTCCAGAGCTCAATTTCTAACTTCTTGATTTTACTCTCTAGTCCCCAAAGTATTTTGACTGTCTCTCATATTCTTTAGTGCCTTCCAGTCCATAGCATAAGCAACATCCTGAGTGACAGTCTTCATGTGAAAGTTCCACCATGTTAGAGCATTTCCAAGGAAAGTGCATGTAGCAAACTTAACTTGGTTCTCCACAGCACAGTTGCTGATATGGAACACTGATTCCATCTTTTCAAACCATTGTGACAGCACAACCACTCCTTCAGTACCCTTAAAAGTAAGGGGCTTGCAATTTAGAAAATCCTTGTACGTATACTCACGGGGAGTGCGTACAGTTCTTCTAATTCCAGTGTCAGAATTGTGGCTTCTGTCGCCATGACCATTAGTGCTATTTCAAAGAGTTTCATGGTTAGCAAGTGTCGCAGACACTCTTGCTTTGATTAGCTGTTCAACAGCAGCAGCTGTCATAGGGGTAGCAACCGTATCAGCAGCCCTTGCAGTAGCAAAGGTTCATCTTGGCGGCATATTGTTCTATATCATAACAATATAAAACACGGGAATTTTCATAAACAACACAACAACGAGTACAAGAAAAGTAAAAAAAAAATAACATATATAATACCAAATCACACACACCGTGATTATATAACATGACTACAACATATTAGAATTAAGATCGACATGACATAATACAACACATCATATATAACTGGAAAACATACATGATTGTATGATACAAGGAATGAAAATACAAGTCCTACTGCCGTGCTAGCTGGGCATAAAACCCATAATACTTAGCCGGCTAACATAATGATAGCTATGAATTTATCATGAAAAAATGTAAACATAGGCAGAACTACTAGCGCCCTCGCTATCGTCTACATGAGTTTGATCTCTAGCCTGAAGTGCCTGAATCTATCCCAAGGCCGCTGACAACTTTCCCTTTAGTGATGAAACATGTGTAATCAATGTCGTTGTCGGAGACTCCTGTGAGGCGATATGGTAATCCTGCATCTGGGTATGAGTCCTATATGCTTGCAGTTCATAGTGAACTGCCGAACTCAACCCAATGGAATGTGCCCAAGCCTCTTGAGAAACTAGGGCCTCCTAGTCCAACAGTCATGCAGTCTCATAGTGAAACTATCTATCCTTGGCCAATATGTCAACTCTCTGATATATCTAAGCCCGACCTGTTCCTGAGGTATCCTTGATCACAACATAAATATCCTAAGTGTCCTACTCCTGCACCACAGCGAGCTCGGTCAACCTATCATTGACCCTTTCGAGGGTCGTTGGTGCTACCTCCTCTACAGTCTCTGCTGGGTCTACCTAAACATCCCTAATGCCATAGCCGACCTCCTTGGCTCTCTGTCGTCTGACCTCAGCATCCATAGTGCTGATAAACCCATAATCTGCTCCATGACCTCTTGTAGGTCTAGGGGCAGCCGTCGAACTCTCTCCTACATCATACTTGAAGTGAGAGCCGTCAAACATAGCCTCTTATTAAAGGTGGTAACTCGTGGCCTTGAAGTGGCCTCTAACGGTCGTCGGGCTGGTACGAAATAGTGAGGGCTAGTAATGGTTGGTAGTAGAGAAAATGGATAATGGTAATGATGTAGGTACATGTGGGGAAAGTGTAAGTGATGATGAGTGGAGGGGTAGTGGTGTGAGGAATCAAGGTAGTAGAGATAATAGTAGAGTAAGTGGAGATGGTGGTGGAATAGGTAAGGAAAGAAGTCTCTCGACCTCCGCCCCAGATGGTAATGGTACAGGTGTCTGAGGTCTAACGGACATCTTAGCCATGTGCCGTCTAGGTGATGGTACATGTGTAGGTGCAGCCTCATCAGTCTCAAATGCCACTGTATCCTCAACTAAAGGAACATCGTCAATAACAGGTACAACAGGAGAGTCGGCTGGAGCTAGGTGCTCTCCCCCCTCCTCGTCATCTTCCTTGTCCTCAAAGGGCTCCCCATCCTCATCACATGTGTCATCATCATCATCGGAGGGCTCGTCATCATCATCCCCTCCACCAGCAGGATAATCAGCATGATCCTCCTTGGGGTCCTCCTCTAGATCCTCCTCCAGATCAGAGTCCACCACATAGCCTGGTGATAGGGCTATAGGTGAGGCATCAGCAGGTAGAGGTTGGTCCTCCATAGGCGCCTCTTCATCGGATGGTACTAGGTACTCGGGGTACTCCGGCTCAGGTACGTAAGGTACCTCGACAGGTGAAGGTGGGTGCTCAGGTCATGGCACATAGTCCAGAGATGGCGGGGCTACCGGCTGCATAGGGAGTCCATCGTATCCATATACGATGACTCGTGGAGAACCTCCGTCTGACAGCTCCTCATTAGCTTCCCAGATGACTCTCCCTGGCTCAAAATCAGTGTAAACAGATGTGTAGGTGACTATAGATGAAGAAGACATGACAGGATCTGTAACACTCAAACAGAGTTTACATTAGTACATATATAAACCCATAATAATTTACTTAATATATTATAAAAATGTATGTGAACCATGCACATCTAGTATACTCAACTAATGCAACACGTAGTGAATGAATGAATGTCCCATAAAAATCCCTTTTTATGATGCAATGTTTGAAAACGGTTATAGTCCAAGTAAAACATTTGACCTGGTTCTCTATAACATGGCTCTAAACCAATCTGTAACACCCCCAAATTGGGTCGCAACAGAATAATGAATCCGGTAGTGTTACTTCATAGATCAATAGCACAAGATATAAGAATGACCTCTAAAAGTGTCGTTTAAAATGCGATACATTAGATTTATTGAAATTGTTTAATACAAAGTGCAAAGGCTTAAATTGTTCAACATTTGATAACAAAGATTTTAGATCATAACAAAAATCCCAAGTATATGAAATTGACTCCAAACTTAGCATGACTCCAAAAAGAGATAGCCCTAAGTATCCTAACACCTCGTGCCTCATTGACCTGCGCAAACTTGCTTTAAAACGTTCACATACAAGATGGTGAATTCATAGGTTTTATGTACATATAATGTGGGGCCACAAGCTTTCCAAGTGTATGATAATGCAACAGATGCCCCAAACATCACCAAAGTGTAAATACATTTCCTAAGCTCAAAGACACTGAAGCTCGACATGTTATGAATGCAATATAAATATGCCAACATTGACCTTAGATAATGTTCTAACCGCCACATCTAACATCTGACATGGGTATACATCCGTTGGTTCACCCGTGACACCAGGTGAGAGCTACTCACCCGATGGGGACATGTCAATCCCAAAAGATGCTATTTATAACATTCCGCGCCTCACAATAAAGTAACTTGACAGTTCATGATAAACGGCACAGTAAAGATACGTATTTATCGCTACTTAGGCAAATACTAATCATGATAAAATGTACACTTGCGTCATTTTGTAAAACAATGCATGGTTACTCACCCCAAAAGTTGTAATCATTGATATAGCATAAAACATGGGCTATGAACTCACCTTAGTAAGATAAGATCCTCCGTAGAATGGTAATATACCCAAGTATGGCAAATGAATCACACCGTCAAATACCTAAGTAAATACGGCCAGTCTTAGTCTACAAGTTTAGGCTAACGACTTCATGTATAAACTACAATAATTTGCTAGTTTATATATACTGTTATCACTTATGTGGTGATGTATATGTTTATTGTATTCGTTATTGCTCGTTGGCTCTCGGGAAAATATACGACTACACATGTATAAGTACGTGTATACGTGTTATTAATAAATATATACATTTATTAATCGTGTTATGTATCTATTTGTAAATCGTGTTTTAACTTATATAATATCCGTTATATGTTATGACTAGTCCGATACGTTAAGTATTTATAAAACCAGTTAGTATCATATAATACCCTTAGGCTTTCAGAATTGTCAAAATCAGTCCCTTAACCTAAAATGGTCAAATTATAGTTTTTACCCCTAAGTTTCTAAGTTGTCACTTTTAGTCCCTCAACTTTACAAGGTTACATTTTAAGTTCGAATAAGATTCAATAAACACCCTTATGTTTTCAAAATGTCAAAAACAGTCCCTATATTTACAAAATAGTGAATTGACAGTTTCTACCCTAAAGTTTCCATTTTGACACCTTTAGTCCCTTAACTTGTAAAAATTGCATTTTAAGCCCAATTAAGTTCTAACAAGTGACAATAGGTTTTATTGAGTCAAAATAAGCCAATAGACTGTCTTGGCTTATAAATAAGCTCGGATAAGCTTATTTATTGTTTATTGGGCTTTCGGCCCAATAACCAAACCCGATGACCCAATAAGGTTCAATAAGGGTTTTAAACTAGTTCTTTAGACTTATGAGGTTTCATTTAAGTATTCGAAGTTGAAATAAGCTGTTTTGGCTTATTGAGTCCGTATTGGGCCTCGCTAAGGGCGGTTGAGCCCATTAGTGGCCCGATAGGATTCCTTATGTGCATTACTTAACCAAACGAGCTCATTAAGTCCTATAACCCATCAATAAGCTCAAGTGAGCTTATTAATAAGCTGTGGGCCCCATCTAATGGACTGTTGGGCCCATTAACGTTCGTTAACAGACTGTTTGGCCCAACAAGGTCCGTTAGTGGCCCGTAAGCCTACTAGTGATATTTAGGGTTCGTTAAGGTTTCGTTAAGCTACACGATTTACCATTTAGTGCTTAAGCCATAAATAACCCATCTTGGAAATATATGTGACTCGTTCGTGGGTCTTAAGGCCCAACAGTGGACTTAGACGTCCACTGTGGTGCGTGTGGTTCGTGTTGTGACAATTCGATCACTAGTAACCCAAAACAAGTTCGTCTAGCACTCATATGGGTCATGTTTACCACATGCAATTGTCCAACTAGTAGTATAACTTCGTCCCACGCCAAGCCAACAATGTCTTGTGAATAGTTATTAGACGTGTAAGTTTTATGTAGTTCGTGTGTAAGTGTTTTCAATATAACTAAATAAGCCATAGTCCTTGATAAGTCTTATTTTATATATATATATATATATATATATATATATATTAACATCTTTTAGCACCACACAAGTGATTATTTACATGTATACATACGTAAACATGATAGATTTGCCACCATGCATGCACAAGCTCACGTTAGTTTGTTAAGTACAAACTAACGAGACCCAAATGACTAGCAACCAAAGAAAGAAAAGCATGGTATGAACATGTAAGCTTAGAATGCGACTTACAAAAGTCCTAGAGTCTTGGCTTTGAGTTTATACGAGTAGCATGACAACCCAATATGTATACCTGATTGTATATCGAACCCGAAGCTTCAAAGCTCTTTAAGTACCCCAATCTTTGCTCGTGTACCCTTTAATGTTCTTGTACGTGACCCTAGTATTCCATGTATGCTTGAGTGAACTTAGTAGTGAAGGTGATGGTGTGTATGGGTTCGGTTATGATCCGAATCAAGAAGAGAGTAAGAGAGGTTTTGGCAATTTGATATTTTGGGTTTGTTTAAGTATGAGAGTGTGTAAACACTCTTAGTTGTGTGTCTTCCTATTTATAGAGAAAACATCTCTATACCACTTCTTAAAATCATGTCCCATTTGCTAGGGAGAAGTAGTAGTTTAAGTACACGCTTAGGTGGTTTTAGGGAAGTTTAAGCTGTGTTAGTTACAAGTATTAATGAATTGAGTGGTGATGTACAAGATTATGCAAGATTTGCTAAATTGGTTTGTGTGGGTGACGAGTTGCTAAAGGGAGGGAAATACTAGATACAAATCTTGTATAAGATTTGTTAAGTACCTAGCTTTAATTAATCCTATGTTGTACAAGATTTAGCCAAGATTTGAGGGTAATATCCAATGGTCCATGTGTTATGTGAAATGGAGGAAAAGAAACAAGGCAAATTGTGTTAAAGTTTCAGGTTTCCTTAACCTTAAACTAACTAACCATCATCCTTAAACTAACTATGGTAAGCTATGGGTTAAGGGTACATGTTGTAAGGGTATGTAAGATCTTGTAAGCTGAATTACAAGGTGATCCTTTCCTTCTTAAACCAGTGGACGCCTAAGATTAGGTTATGGTATAATGATAGACAATTTCTAGTTATATGGGATTAAGGTGTACTTTAGTGGTTAATAACCAAGAGTATATAATGTTTGTCTTATGTTTGTATTATGTTTAAACATAACCGGCCCTTATAGGCTTAATGATACAAAATTGTATAATTTTTGTGTTTGGGGAATAAAAGTGGGTATTGGTTTGAGTCTAGATAAGTCTAGGTATTTCTCAGGTGTGTCTAAATGTATTTTATTGCGAAACGTAAATGTTTTACGTAACCAATAAAAATAAAATATGAAAGGTTATGAATTATACTATAAATAATTCTATAACACTTGTTTGACGTAAATTTTAACTTGTTTGATGTCCGTTTATGTTGAATGATGGTTTTTTGTTTACGCGATTTAACTATACGATAATAACTAAAAGCAAACGCGCAAAAGCAAAAAAATAAATAATGGGGTAAATGAAGTCGTAAATGACCTAAAATGAGAAATGTTACAGCTGTATTAAGCAGTAGCGTTTAGTGATGGCCGTAGTGTTAGAAACTCGTATTTTTTGTATTTTGAAACCAATGTGATGTAATCACTAATGTTCGATGATATGAAATTGATATTTATCTATGATATGATGTCATGATTTGATTTGCTTATGCTTTTGCGTCATGCATTATGGGGTTTCTATGAATATATTTCGATCATGTATTTCCCATTTGAATTAACCATAAATTTTATTTAACACCGTTAGTGATCTCGCACCACCTATAAATCTCATCGAGTGTTACGTTGTTATGTTGTAGGAAGATGCCTAACACACGATCCGGAGCATCCATGACTCATGGGGAGATTGAAGACTTGATTGCTCATCGAGTAGCTGAAGAGATAGAGGCTCGTAAAGCCGCAATGAACCTTGAACCTCTAAATGAGAATAGGGATGAACAAGAAGGTAGAAAAGGAGGGAATGGAAATAGAGGGAATGGAGGAAACTGGATAATTAGAGCGTAATGAGAAATGGAAGGAGGAATGGAGGGAAATGCAAATGGAGGAAATAAAGGGAATGGAGAAAACGGAAATGGAAATAGAAATAGGAATCATGGCATGAAGTATGGAGGTTTCATGCTAGTGGCTCGAGAGTGCACATTCCAAGACTTCTTGAAGTGTAAGCACAAAATTTCTCAGGAACTAAAAAGTTTGTCGGATTGACCCGCTAGTTTGAGAAAATGGAGACTGTGTTCAATATTAGTAATTGTCCATCGAAGTACCAAGTGAAATATGCTACATGCACACTGTAGGACAGTGCTTTGACTTGGTGGAACACTCACAAGAGGACAATTGGTGTTGATGATGCCATGAAATGGGTTGGACTTATGAGGTTGATGACAAAAGTGTACTGTCCGAGGAATGAAATCCAAAAGATGGAGACTGAATTGTAGAATCTAGCGGTGAAAGGAAACGATTTGACTGCTTACACACAAAAGTTTCAGGAGTTGATTTTGTTATGTACGAGAATGGTCCCCGATGAGGAGGACAAGGTTAAGAGAAATGTTTTCGCTACTGAGCCCATTAAACTTCAAGATGCAATTCGCATTTCCAACAACTTAATGGATCAAAAGATAAAGGGATATGCTAGAAGTGCTGAAAACAAGAGAAGGTTGGAGAAACAACCGAGGGAACAATCGTAGCAGCAAACTCAGTTTTTCAGAGCAGAACATAGGAGGCCAGAATGTGGCAAGAGCTTACACCGCAGGAAACAATAAAAGAAAGGGGTATATTGGGCCTCTCCCCTACTACAACAAGTACAAGTTGCACCATGAAGGGTTGTGTACTATAAGGTGTGGAAACTGTTAGAAGGTTGGACACCTGACTAGGGATTGTAGGGCTGCTGTTGCTCCAAACACTCAGAGGGATGTAGTTGGGAATCAGCTGGGTGTTATTTGTTATGAGTGTGGGAGGCTGGGATATTTTAGGAAGGATTGTCCTAAGTTGAGCAATCTCAGTTTTCGAGAAACCAGATAAGAAGACTAGGGGGAGAATGGAAACAAGAACCCACCCTGTGGTATATGAAGCTACGGCGAAGGCCTATCATTAAAGGAGGAGGAACCAAAGCCCGATTCCAATGTTGCACGGGTACGTTTACCTTCTCAAACGGTTATGCTCCTATGTTATTCGATCGGTGCGCCACAAATTTTGTTCATGATTATACTCTGTCTACATATATAGTGTTGCTTGATGTTGCACCATACACTTTAGACACTAGTTATGCTGTAGAACTTGCCGATGGAAGAATTTTAGAAACAAATGTTGTTCTTAGAGGTTGCACGTTAGGATTATTAGGTCATCTGTTTGACATAGATCAAATGCCCATAGAACTTGGTAGTTTTAACGTCATCATCGGTATGGATTGGTTGGCAAAGTACCATGCATTTATCGTTTGTGACGAGAAGGTCGTCTATATTCCTTATGGAGATGAGGTGTTATCTGAGGTGACGATTATGACAACGGAAGTAAGTTGAAGCTGAATATCATATCGTGCACGAAGACCGAGAAGTATATTCAGAAGGGATGTCAAGTATACCTAGCGCAAGTTACATCCAAGAAGGCTGAGGATAAGTCGGAAGAGGAATGACTTGAGGACGTGCCAATCATACAGGAATTTCCAGAAGTGTTTCTAGAAGACTTGCCTGGACTACCGCCTGCTCGACAAGTTGAATTTCAAATCGACTTAGTCCCCGGTGCTGCACTTGTAGCACGAGCCCCGTATCGATTAGCACGAGCCAAAATGCAAGAATTGTCTACCCAGTTGCAAGAACTTTCTGACAGAGGATTTATAAGACCCAGTTCCTCACCCTAAGGAGCACCGGTTTTGTTTGTCAAGAAGAAAGATGGTTCTTTTCGGATGTGTATCGACTACCGTAAACTAAACATGCTTACTGTGAAGAACCGATACCCACTTCCGAGAATCGACGACTTGTTTGATCAACTACAAGGGTCAAGAGTCTACTCTAAGATCGACCTGAGATCTGGTTATCACCAACTCAGAGTTCGTGAGGAAGATATTCCCAAGACTGCATTTAGGACTCATTATGGTCACTACAAGTTCCAAGTAATGCCTTTTGGTTTGACTAACACACCGGCAGTATTCATGGATTTGATGAATCGGGTGTGCAAATCGTATCTAGATAGATTCGTGATTATATTTATTGATGATATTTTGATCTACTCCAAGAGCAGAAAGGAGCACGAAGGACACCTTAAGTTGATTTGAAAGAGGAAGAATTGTACGCCAAGTTTTCAAAGTGTGAGTTTTGGCTGTCGAAGGTACAATTTCTTGGTCACGTGATTGATAGTGAAGGCATTTACGTTGATCCCGCTAAGATTGACTCAATCAAAGATTGGGCGTCACCCAAGACACCCATCAAGATTCGTTAATTTTTATGTTTGGCCGGTTACTACCGACAATTTATCAAAGGTTTCTCAAAAATCGCTAGACCTATGACTAAGTTGACTCAGAAAAGCGTGAAGTTTGATTGGGGAGAAAAGGCAGAGGCTGCGTTTCAACTATTGAAACAAAAATTATGTAGTGCGCCAATATTGGCTTTACCTGAGGGAAGTGAGAACTTCGTGGTATACTGCGATGCTTTGCATAAAGGGTTAGGAGCGGTTTTGATGCAGAGGGAGAAGGTCATAGCTACCATCCCGCCCAGCTCACTTTAAAGGTTTACGAGAAGAACTATACTACACACGACCTAGAGCTTGGTACAGTAGTGTTTGCCTTGAAGATGTAGAGACACTATTTGTATGGTACAAAGTGCATTGTGTTCACTGATCACAAGAGTTTGCAACACATTCTCGATCAGAAGGAGCTAAACATGAGACAACGACATTGGTTAGAGTTGTTGAGCGACTACGACTGTGAGATTCGATATCACCTAGGAAAGGCGAACGTGGTGGCTGATGCCCTGAGTCAAAAGGAAAGAAGTAAGCTGTTGTGAGTTCGAGCCTTAGTTATGACTATAGGGTTAAACCTTCCTAAGCAGATTTTGAGTGCTCAATCGGAAGCCAGAAAAGAAGAGAACTTCATCAACGAAGATTTGCATGGCATGATTAACAAGCTAGAACCTCGTGTTGACGGAACATATTAATTATGCATGAATCCCATAAGTCAAAGTATTCCATCCATCATAGACCAGACAAGATGTACCAAGACTTTAAGAAGCTGTATTGGTGGCCCAACATGAAAGCAGAAATTGCCACCTATGTCAGCAAGTGTTTAACATGTGCCAAGGTTAAGATAGAGTATCAGAAACCATCTGGTTTGTTGGTTCAACCAGAGATCCCACAATGGAAATGGGAGAATATAACAATGGACTTTGTGACTAAATTGCCAAAGACGGCAACTGGTCAAGATACGATTTGGGTAATCGTTGATCGTCTCACTAAGTCTGCACATTTCTTGCCTATGCGAGAGGATGACACGTTTCGATCATTTCTGATCGTGATGGGAAATTTACTTCACATTTTTGGAAGTCTCTAAATAAAGCATTAGGTACTCGATTGGATATGAGCACCGCTTACCATCCAGAGACCGATGGTCAAAGTGAGAGAACCATTCAGACGTTGGAGGACATGTTACGTGCCTGTGTACTCGACTTTGGAAAAGGTTGGGATAGACACTTACCATTGGTAGAATTTTCGTATAACAACAGTTACCATACCAGCATTAAGGCTGCTCCGTTTGAGGCGTTGTATGGGCGCAAGTGTCGATCACCTATCTGCTGGGCTGAAGTTGGAGATAGTCAGCTCACTGGCCCAGAGATCATCCATGAGACGACCGAGAAAATAGTTCAAATCAAGAGTCGTATCCAAGCCGCCCGTGACCGTCAAAAGAGCTATGCCGATGTAAGACGAAAACCTCTTGAGTTTCAAGTAGGAGATAAGGTCATGTTGAAAGTATCGCCTTGGAAAGGAGTGATACGTTTTGGCAAACGGGGAAAGCTGAACCCACGTTATATTGGACCTTTTAAGATCATTGCCAAAGTAGGAACCGTCGCCTATCGTATTGAACTCCTCGAGAGGTTGAGTAGAGTTCATAATACGTTTCACATCTCGAAATTAAATAAATGCATGGCCGACGAACCGCTCGCTATACCGTTGGATGAGATCCAAGTCGACGACAAACTACATTTACTCTAAGAACCTGTCGAAATCATGGACCGTGAGGTCAAGCGTCTAAATCAAAGTCGTATTCCAATCATTAAGGTATGCTGGAACTACAGGAGAGGTCCTGAGTTCACCTGGGAGCGTGAAGACCAAATGCAAAAGAAGTACCCGCATCTTTTCCTGAATTCTGCACCGATAGCAGATACCACGTCATGAGCTTTAGGGACAATGCTCTTCTAATGAGGAAAGAATGTGACACCCTGAGAATTTCCGTATAATAAGTTAGCTGTTTCCGTTTAACAATTTGAATTTTTGAAGTTTCGTTTAGTATTTACGTGAAACTAGGAAGTATTTCCGCTTTTATTTGAGAATCGTCTCCGGGAGCGAACCGGGATGCCTAACGTTGTAGTATTTTGGCAATAGCCAAGTTTTTACATTTTATGGCAATATTTAAATTTTCATAATTTTCGGAGATACCGTTATTCGTTT
>BQNB010098050.1:1395-15778 GCA_026074375.1 Tanacetum coccineum
GAGTTCTAATGAACTTTGATTATAGGGACACGGCTTTGCCTTAGTTGTTTGATCTCATGGTTTATGATCTCTATAGGATCTTCGATAAAGTGTAGCTTGATGTCAAGTCGAACTTTCATTTGGTGGAATGACAATGTTTTCGCCAGATAAACATTTCTTTCAACGCAGGGGCTAAAGTGACTTTCTTCAGATTATGTGCCAAAACATGTTCGCAGAGTTCAAATAAATATTTAAACAAGGTAGCAATCCAATATTAAATAAATAAGGGTAAATGCATAACATGTTTGCAGTGTGCATGTAAGTACGGAGTAGTGGTTAGGAAAATCTTTAATGAAAAGATTGAGTATCTGTATTGATGAGAAAACAAGCGAAAACAATGAATTAATATGTCATACCGATGATTAGAGAAGCATATATCAGGTACATTATATATCAAGGTTGAAAAATGAATTGGTGTTGATAACCAATGCAAATGGAGGGATCAAATAAACTGTTAACCTTTCAAGGAAGTGAATGTCAATACAAAGAGATCATAACGTGTGTGATATTTCAGGATTTATAGGATCCTAAAAGAGAGATTAAATATTTTATGAACAAGGTAGCGAACAATCATTTATCAATGCAACGAAAGAATGAATGGATCATAAAAGAGAACGGTCATAGCATGGCGAGAAGAATAAATGAGAGTATATGAAGAAGCAATAAACATATCGCGAGCATGTAAATGAACATTTGTACAAATGTAATAATGATCAAAGAGCAAAAAATATCCGGAATTATCCCTTATTTTTTTTTAGTTTTTGAAGTTGTATCAAACAAATACGAATCAAGAAGTAAAGAAAATTCATTTGTACGAATAATAAGGTAAACAAAGAATTAATTGACCATAATAAAGGTAGGATAGAAGTAGGTGTCAAGAATATCAAGACGTAGTAAGGATCAAAAGAAGAAGAAATGAGCGTAAATAATCATTTGATCAACAAAACGAACGTAGAGAGTCCTTTGTTTTATGAGATTACGAACCGGAGGACTATAGAGAGTCATCCATAAAGTTAATCGAGGTAAACGTGAAAATTAATATCAATAGCTGAAAGAGGCACATGTCTTAAAGAAACAATATGTCAAGGATGCTAAACAAGATAGGTGAATTAATTGTACACGCAATTAGTTATTAAAGAAAGTTAATACCAAATGGCCAAAACAAGCACATATTAAGAAAGTGGTTTATCAAGGATGTTAAAATGGGCTATGAGAAAATAATTGTATGACTAATTGATTATTGAAGGTAGTGGATATATCCGTACCACAAAGCAAACAATACATCAAGAGTTTTCAAAGAAATATTAAAAAAAAGACAACACATACGTGTTAAGTGATAAACATTACCAATCAACTTGTCATGACACTCATCCCACACATTGCCTAACTTTGGACACGTGTACTATATATTTGAAACATTATAAAAGTGATATGTTTAGTTATTTTAAGATATATTAACTTAGTTCTAATCAGAGGCGGAGGGATACGGAGGGTAGGGGGTGGCTGTGCCCTCAACAAGCTGGTCCAATTTTTTTTATAGTGCAATTGTTTTTTTAATTGGGCTTATTCTTATCTTGCCCCCAGCTCAAATTTGAAACCGCCCTCAACAAAAGTTAGCCCAACATGTAATCTTTTTATTTGTAAATTTATATCACGTATACAAACGAAACGTCAAGAGGAAGAAACCTGGGAATTGGGAAATCACTCGAGTTGATCACTTTCATACTTCCAGTCATTCATATTGGTAAGGGTAAACCCTAACTTTACTTTTACTTTTATAAACTAATTTGTTTAAACATATTTTTAATTATGTTATTGATTAATAGTTAGGGTTTTAATTTTTAGCCTTTAATTAGGTTGTTAAAGATAATTCTATATTTATGTTGTAGTCTTGTAGACTTTATGACTTAAACTAGTAGTAATGAATTATGATATTGATTCTTGACCTCTTGAGTGTGTTGTGTTTATTTGAATGATGTCCCGATTCTTAATGTGTTGTTGTGTTAGATATGATTAGACATTTAGACATTAGTGATGTACATGAATCATGAATCATGAATGCACAGCCGATGAGCCGAATGCATCAGTTCTAGTATTCTTTATCTAATGATGAAGATGTGATGAACCGATTCCAAGCTATGATAGATCGTAAAGGACATATTTAAAATGTTTCTTTACTCAATGTAAGCATTTTTTGTTGTTATATTTCTGCCCAAACTAGTTGCACACATTTGCTTCTAAATATATACTATTTTTTGCAATTTTAAACATGTTTTTGGTAAGTTTTGCATGCTGAAAGAGCTGCTGAATTGCTGTGGAAAAGCTGCTGAATTGCAGCTGAAATGCTATTGGTATTTGATGTTAAAAGCTGTTTTTTAGTGTTGTTTGGGTGATGTTTGGGTGTTGTTTGGATGCTGTAATAAGGGGCTGTTTGGGTGATGTAATTAGGGTGTTTGGATGCTGTAAAACTGCTATTTTCATGCTACATAAGGTGTGTTTTATTGTTATTTTAGCAATATATAAGATCTTTTATGAAATATTAAGTCGGTTAGGTTCATTTTTATTTCTTTGTTAAAAAAAATTTACGATAATATTTTTTTAGCCCCCATGTATCAAAATCCTGGCTCCGTCACTGGTTCTAATGGCAAATAAGGTCAAATGTGTACTAGTGTTGTTAATACAAGGATTAACTATGAACAATTTTATGAACTTTGAGACTAAGGAAGCTTAGTCAAAGTTAAATAAGAGAATCCCCTGGAACTTCATAACACTTACATGTGTTGTGTATTTGTGTTTGAATACACGACTTAGAAAATCAAGAAAAGGGGTACAAGTGTATACTTAGGTCCTTGTAGCATAAATAGGGGTTTTGTTGTATGGTAAAGATTGAAGTTCGAGATATTTAACAAGGTATAAGAAAGGATGCTAGTTGTTAAACTCAAAATCAAAATCTAAAGTTGTTATTGAAAGTGATCAATTCTAACCAGAGCCATAAAGGTAGTAACTATTTTCTTTGTCCATAATATGGTTAGTGTTATTCAGTTAATGAACATCTTAGTTTTTTTTAGATGAGTTTTATAACAAACTTGTGATTATCATCTCCTATTTATGTCATTTGATGGAAATTCATTTTGTATGAAATTAGAAGAATTCATATTACGAGTTAGTTAGTATTGATGTTCATGTTTTGTTTATACCAAAAAAGGATGTTTGGCTCAAGCTTAAATTAGTATTTAAACAAGTGAATTTGGTTTAAGGCTAGAAGAAAAACCATGTTTAAGTTGTTTAATAAGTTGATGATAAGTTTTAGAAGTGTTTTGTATAGCTTAGGTTGAGTTTTGGGTTGTTTTGGGCAAATATACATTTGGGACAACAAGGTTTTCAAAAAGTGGGTCAACTTTGAAGGATTGTAGAGAACAAACCGTTTATCGGATTGACTTGAGTCCTAAACGAAAATTGTAGCCCTTTGAGTCTACTTTATTTCTTATGTTGAAAGTTTTGGCTAGTTCAGCGGTTGTTATTACATCGGATGACTTGACCCGTTCAGCACGACGAAAACTTGTAGCCACTCGGCTTGTACGTCTAACAAAGTATAATCATTATGTAAGAAAAGTTTTGCGCTTAGTTCCGCGTGTAAGACTTGGTGCACAAATCATGCCAATTAGTATTTAAATCTATGGTCCAATGGCTAGAAATTGACAGCTTTGTGCATATTTTAATTAAGCAATTTTCTAAAATTCTCATAAAAAATAAACGTAGCTCTCGATTTAGTGCGTTCTCATCCCTTTAACAATCGTTATGTATATCAAGTCCGTCATTGTAGTAAAGCATGTGCAGCTTTTTCAATAGAAAACTCTATATAAGAAATGGGGTCTGAGAAAACCTGATTGATGTGAACGCAACAAATAAAATGTTTAGTCAAAAAGATCAAAAACAAAAAAGAAAAAATAAAAAAACAAAAAAAAAAACGAAACTACAAAGAAAAAAAAAAAACAAAAAAAAAACGCTTCTACCTAGTAATAATGACTGAATAGTCAACGAAGACCCGAACACCGAGAACCGCCGCCGCAGAAGCAACGACCGCCACCACCCGAGACCGGAACCGGCGGGCTCAATCTTCCCGGAGGGTTACACTATACCGACTGCTGCATCTTGATTAAGTACTTGATATGCGGGAGTGAGGGCGGCTCTCACCGCCTTGCTCGTATGATTGCTTCCAGGTAGTCTTTTAGTAACAATTAGTTCATCTTGTTCTTTTGAGAGAGGAGATTCAGGAGCTGAAGACACTGAGAGCAGCTGGATGACTTTGCTAGGTAGTGCTTATTTTTTATATCCTCTCTCATCTTTTCTGAAGATAATGCATAACAATCAACAGAGCGACGGAGAGTCTGTGAGGGATAAGAGATGAGTGATCTAAAAAGCCACTAGAAACCAATTGATTTGCAAGTAGCGTTGAACAAAAGGCATAGCGTAGCTAAATAAGGAACCTATCAGATCAACACCATCTAACCCCAACACAAAACAAACCACATCATAACACATCGCAAAAGCTTAAAAAAATAAAAGCACAAAACAAAGCAAACCCAAGATGCATAATGGCGCTATATATATATGCAAACAAATAAAAAATACACGCAAATAAGAAATAGCGAACTACTAAAAAACAAAAAATCGCAAAAGAATATATGAATGCAAAGACAAAATATAGAATTGCAAAAAAAAAATTCGACCATCCATAACCTCCATTTAGCTTATACCATGTAGGCAGCATCTCTGCTAGCAATTCTTCTTTCTTCTTAAAATTCTCGCATATTTAAATAAACAAAATTAAACATATTTCTTCTGACGACAGCTAATAATATCTAATTACCTTAGTTATAAGCTTATCCTCCATAACTTATTCATAAAAAACTAAATAAAAAACAACTATTCTCACTGACATTTATCATATAATACAATAATGGACAACATTAAAATTTTACGATTTCTTACTAGATTTGTTTCTCTCCTTTTTTTCTTATATGCTCGACTAATCATTGAGTTCTCACGAGACTTAATTATTTCTCTTCTATGAACAGTACCCACAATCAATAGTATACTAATCTCGCATTTACATTTAACTTCCTCTGATCCCAACAATATCACAAAACAAACAACCAGAAAAGTCCACCCAACACAATCAAACAATAAATCACCATCTTTTTTTTTTTTCTTTGTGCATTTTTTTTTTTTTTTTTTTTTTCGTTTTTTTTCTTTATTTTTATTTTTATAGAATAACTTTTTTATTTTTTTTTAATCTTTCTTTTTTATTTAAATTATCTTTACTTTTTTTATTTTCTTTTTTTCTTTACTTTTTATTTTTTACTTTTTCATTTATTTATTTATTATTTTTCTTATATTTTTTTTTTTTTTTGTTTTTTTCATATTTTTTTTTTTTTTTTTTTTATTGAATTTTTTTTTCCAAAAGTTTTGAAAAATGGTAATGCATTTCTATCACGAAATTCTTTACATTTCCTATATCATATCTTTCATCAATTCTAACAATTACTTATATCGCGCCTATCGTGACTAGCTATTCTATTACCACAATTCTCTAGTCTTTTCTTATTCTTTTTTCTTTACTTCTCTTCTTATCTTTATCTATCTTACTTCTTTCTTTTACTCTTTTCTATTACTTACGCGCTGAATCACTTTGTGCTAGACAACCCCTTTATAAACAAAAACTAAACAATAAAGCTTATAACCTTTCGGCCCCTTCACAAAGCTTCGCCAATTTTTCAAATATTAAAAACACAGAACAACACATCTCTTCCAACAATATAACCAATTATAACTTCTCTTAAACAAACACAAATTAACACATAAATGTTTTTAAAATTAATCTTAACTAAAAACCCCTTCCACAATCCCCACCTTTTTAAAACAACCTCACACAACTTCCTTCCCCAAAACCAAAAAACAAAAACCTGCCCACAACGACTCACCAATTTCAACCCACCCACCCTTTCTCACAAACTCTACTATCTTACCCCCCCGCCTATTTTGGTGATCTACAAGTGCTCAATCCAACGCAACAGACACACACACCACACCGCCGAACCACCTAGGGCGTGCATGGGCAAATCCCAGAAAGCCACCTTCAAGCCAGAAACAAGATAATCTAATAATTATATGTCCTGCCGAGGTATCCCAACCCACACTAAAGACAATAACACCAAAAACAATATTCCTGATATCATTCCCCACAAACTTACACTACCCATCACTTCCTTTCCTTCCCACTAATTTTCCTCATCCCTCACCTCATTACTTTTTATCATATCTAATTCATTTCCAAATAGGTAATCTTTTTTTACTCCTACTTCTACTCACTTGATGGATTACGTAGTACATAGTTGATCCTAATGTCTCCTATATATTCTCATTTAATATTTTCTTAAATTATAATCATTACTGAGCAAGAAGGCATTTATCCATTTTTATTTCCATGCTGTTGATCTGATAACGAAAAAGATAATCTATCACCGCTTATATGGTCCGCTTTATAAAATATAATTTGGGTCTATGCGCGAAAATTGCCTTAAAAACATATTGCAACAACCGCGTTGTCAACGCATTTTTGTACAAAAATATCGCTCTTCATTTCCTCTTAGCCTATTGTTACTCCTCATCCTTACTAATCTTAATTCTGCCTCATTTCTTGCTTCTTCTATTTGCATTTCTCTTCCTCTTATCATCTCTCTCTTCACCATTCACAGTCGCCCAGCGCAATTATTACAACGCTTGACCTATGCCTCAACATACTTTCTCAACTAAGAAAATACAGTACGACAACCTCTCAAAGACTCGCGGCTAACTAATATATTCGATCCTAGGGAGACTAACTCTCATACGTCAATAAACTCTATCCTCCAGACTATCATCCATCCACGACGAGTGCCCAACTTCGGGGCTGTGTCCATGCCGGTACAAACGCACTATTAACAGCAGACTCGCGCCGAGTCATAATTGTTGACAAAATCAACCCAACTTATACATCTTAATTCTTGAACAATCAACCATTTGTCCCAAATTCAATTCTACAGTAATAATAGTATAATATAAATAAAGTAACTATAACCTATTTTTCTAATTGAATACCTACCTATCTGAAAGGTTTCTCTTCTTTTCTATTCCCTAAAAGAAGGATTACAACCCACTCATAAATCCTGATCTCTTATCTTTCAACATTACTAAATTTCCAAAATTCACTATCTTACCCTCTTGATAGCTAATACTTACAAACACTTCTCATTATTCAACCTTCACTTCTAAATTCACTCTAATCCATTTCAACTCTTACATCTCTCACACAAACACTTAATATTAATCACTGTTCTTTCTTCTCTATCACTAGGCCTTATATAACCTCTTTCTAAAATCTCTCATTCTCTACTCTTTGCCTTTCAAATTCACTAATCCATTCAATCCGTCAACGATTTCTGATGTTCTAACAGAGGTTTAATATTACATATTTAAATATTTTTTTGAATATTATTCATATCTTACTAAGTTTAAATTATAATTTTTTTATAGGTTCACCATATATATCTAAATCTTCCCGATCAACCTCGTACACGCTATGAACAAGGAATGTTTTTGATCTACTTAAGCTCGCTGATAAGTTTAAGTATTGCAACAGCAACACAACAAGCAACCGCACAAATTTGCTGTGCACTTGCCAAACCAACCTCACCCGAAAAAAATTGCACATATAAACTTGCACACCTTTCAACAAACCAACATAGTCCAGGCAAGCCAAAATGCTCTCCCGCTGCCAAGCAGATCAGCACAACATGCAAACACAGCACAGCAAAAAACCAATTGTCCCACAAGAAGCAATAAAGCAAGAACAACACCAAAATAGAAAACAACAAAAGCAAAAACCCAAAGCACCGGACCATCACAACATATCAATACTAACCTAACCAGCAACAGGTGAATCCGACACTATATCCCTAGACCTTCTGCAAACAAAGGTCTATTTTTGAGTGTATATACAAAACAAATTTGACCTTGAGATTTGTCTTAATGCATCTCTGACACGGTTCTTCAATACATATCCATACTATCGAATTTCCATTCCATCTGGGCCTATTATAGCTTACGAGGAGATGGCGATCACAATCGTTGTATGCGATCCAGGAAGCATTGAAGGGATTCTACCACAAAGATGTTCTTCTTCCATTTCACAACAAGTCTCATTCTACAGAAAATACATAGACGGTAACTCGATTTCACTTTAGGAACATGCACCCAACACTTATTAAACGCGCGTCTTTAAAATCAATAATAAGCGAAACGACACACTAGATTACTACATAGTCAACTAGTTGTCCGCTTCTTAATCCTTTACCATATAACTCTGGCATCATGATTAACGCGGAGTTTAGGATACGACGCCATTCATCGACATATGAACAAATTCCTCTTTCACATATTTCAGACACCTTTTCCAGATTTAACAATCACTAGAGCTTATTCAACACTCATTTCTTTCAAACATAAGATACTCACCTAACCTTTCGTTCGTTTATTTGCTTACAATATCTTCTTTGCCTAATTCTTCCGTTCTACTTTTCGTGTTACCCTTTCTCTGCTGTTCCTGCGGGCTCGTATGGGCCTACTATATTCTACATTTTATCCTTGCCCCTAAACCTTTATATATGTTTATGGCTGCCACTCTTTCTGATACATTTAAACTTAAAATGTGTCTCCATCCTGCACAGTATACACCTGAGGAAACGGTACACACCGCCCTTATCCTCCCGAGATATTGTTCCTCATAGAGAGCCTCTGTGTTCAGGGGAGTCTCTAAAGCGAATATACTCCATACGCGCATAATACATAACACATTGAAAAGTAAAGCATATCGACAAAATTGTGGACCACACCAAAGTAAGTCACTATATAAGTATCATAGCTGCTGAGGATCTCTCCTATTTAAATTCTTTCTGAGCTTACATTCTTATTTCTTTTTCACCCTTTATAATGTATATTTTTTTCTTTATTTTTTTTTTTTTTCTTTTTGTTTATTTTCTTTTTTCTCACAATTTATCGTCTCATAAATATGAGCGTGGTTAGCCAATCATGTACTGCCGTATCTCGGAATGCTCCGGATTGATTGCCTCTGTTTAATCTTCGCTACTTTTAACTCTTACGTTTACAAGCGACACGCTGGGAGTTTGGTCCTTTTACTTTCCTGGTCCGGAGATCATTGCATAAACATATGACCATTTATGTCTAATCGAATCGATTTTTTAACGTCTAACTACATACTATCTTTTTAAGCGTAAGTGTTACCCTCTTCTTCTTTTCTTGATCCTTCTCCTCATTTTCTTCGTTTCTGGTCTCCCATAGACCCCCCAAACAGGACCGAGGGAACATTTTTATCGAATATAACTTCACATCTCGCCGTGAGGCGTGCTTGTACTTATGATAAAACAATGAGGACTTATCTGTAAATTTTATTGTCTTTCTCTATTCATCACCGCGCAACAAATTGCGGATCTATCCAACAGAATCCATGATAAACAGGAAAGCACGATCTTAGACCTCTTACCCACCTCAATGAAGCCATCCAATCGCTGATGTTGAATGTTCGTCATCACCAGACCTTCATACCAAAAGTGTTATTCTGTCTAATGGAATGGCACATTTTATTCACAACAACAATCCAAATCTTTTTCACATTCATCACCGCTGAAAATGAACCCCTACCTCAGCCGAAGTTGTTGTTGGCCACCAGGTACTATCTTGATTATATAATTTTGTTATATTTCTTCAATCTATCTTATTATCTATGTACAGTCATTAAAGCACAACTGACCTTTTTGCCGTTTAATCAGATGCTGCGTTGAAGTAAGTTGCACAGCTTACTTCTGGTTTTTTCCGTGAGGTTAGAACCAATCATTACTGTCTGTTCCGGATGCTCCGGATTGATTGCCACTTTAATCCTTTCCTCTTTTACTTTGTTTACCGGAGGGGATTGGTCTTCTGGTCCGGAGATCATTGCACATTCAACGGGAATGATTTTACTACTTTTTAGCGTAAGTGTTTCTCCCATAACCGGGAACTTTATCATTCCGTGCGTTGTTGATGGGACTGCTTTTATTTTCCGCAACCTTGGTCTTCCAATGATTCCATTAAACGGAGACGTTGATCTTACCACCATGAAGTCCATCCATGCTGATGTTGAATGTTCGTCATCCCAGACCTTCACCAAAAGTGTTATTTGTCCTAATGGCCATTTTATTTCACCGCTGAACCCTACTAGCGAAGTTGTGGCCGGGACTATTTGGTTTCTTATTTTCAGTCGATTAAAGCAGTGCTCGTATAGCTTCTAGCCAAGGTCCAAATGGGCCATAAGCCCATAATGTCACATGTCCAATTAATTTGGAAAGTTAATTCGTTTGGTTACTTGTTAGTATTTCAATATACGACTTTAAATTACGTAAAAGCTATGTGATATTGATGTTCATATATTGCTGACATTTATTTAAGGTTGCTCTGTTCAAATGCTTTTCCGTTTGATAATTTAGAATCCTCATTTAGATAAAAACAAAACATAATACTATTATTAACATTAAACAATTGATATTAAAAAATGAAAAGGAATTCAAAATTAGCTTTTTAAAGAAAAATAATTGCATAAACAACATAAAACTATGAAATTCAAACTTAAAAGAAAAATAACACATGTCACTCTCTATTATAAAAAAGTGTTTTCTGAATAACAAATTAAGGTTCTTCCTCTTGTTTGACAATCTTTTTGACAATCACTTCAGCATTATCGACAACATCTGCTGTTAGGAACATAGAAAGTTTTTTACATACTTATTTTGTGTTTAAAATTCATAAAGTTTGGATTTTTATCAAAGATAAATCAATATTAAAGCTTGTTTTTCAAAAAGAACGGATTAAAAACATCAAAAATTATGATTTTTACAAACTTTTTCGTGTTTTGTGTATTTTTCGAAAAACAACGAAAATTGGGTGAAATTAGTGGAAATGAAAGATGTGGAAATAAAATCTGCGAAAATCAGAAAGCTATGGAAATCAAATATACGAAAAGCAAAAGCTGTGGAAATCGTAAATCTGCGAAAATCAAAAACTTGTGGAAATTTATCTTGAGGATTTGAATTTCGGCGAAAATCAAACTTGAGGATTTGAAATTCTGCGAAAACCAGAACTTGTGGATTTGATTTTTTGCGGAAACCAGAACCTGCGGATTTGAATACCTACGAAAACCAAAAGTTGTAAAAATCATTTCTGTGACATTAAAACCTGTGGATTTGGTTGCTGAAAACACTATTCACCTTAATTGAAACACGAAATCATTTAAACACTTAACTATCATCATTACAAGACAACACAACACTTCCTAATCATCGAATCAATCTTAATGTCATTTCACATAATCATCAAATCATCAATTCATCATGTCTATACTTACTGAAAACGTTCTTGCTTCTAGAGCTAAAGCCGACCACTTATGCTAGAGAAAGGCGGATACGATACTTGGCAAAGTCGTATGTTGTTATATGTTGAGGGGAAAGAACATGGAGAGATGTTGCTTGATTCCATTTTTCACTGTCCGTTTCAATACAAAGTGGTAGACTTTCCAGCAAATAAAGCAATGGGAATACCAACTGTAACACGGATGCAGACTTTCACAGACTTAAATCCTAAAGAATAGACCAGAAAGGAATATGATATAAAAGCTGCAAACTTCATTCTTTACGGATTACCAAATGACATCTACACTTTGTTGAATCATAAGACAATTGCCTATGAAATCCGGTACATGGTGAAAGAGCTTAAGGAAGGAACTGAGCTAACCAAGCAAGAAAAAGAGTCAAAATTGGCAGATGAATTTGACAGATTTACATCAGAGAAAGGAGTGAAGATTGAGTCTTATTACATGAGGTCTTTTAAGTTGATAAATGATATCAATATCATTGGGCTTGAAATGAAACCACTCCAAGTGAATACTAAGTTTGTTAATCATCTTCAGCTGGAATGGAGTAGGTTTGTGACAGGAGTTAAACAAGCAAATAATCTTTATCAAGTCAGCTTTAATCAACTATATGCATACCTCAAGCAGAATGAACCAGATGCAAATGAAGTTTGTGCAATGAAAGCTAGATTTCCATATCCACTTGCACTGATAGCAAATACCTACAATCCACCACCATCTTACTCAAGTTACAAGTCTTAGTACAATCCACAATTGCTAGTTGCTGCTCAGCAACCATACATTTCACAACCATCATATGAACCACCTGTTGTTTACCAACAACCATATATTGTTTATCAACAACCACTTGTTGTTTATCAACAACCACCGGATAGACATACATTACCAGATTCAGGATTTGTAGTACCAACATTCCTACCCATGGATGATCCAATAGCAAGTTTGAACAAGGCTATGATGTTTCTCACCACTGCAATATCTTCAAGATACCCTCCAACTAACAACCAACTCGGAACATCATCCAATCCTATAACTCAAGCAAATATTCAGGATGAAAGGGTAGTTTTTTAGAACGTTCAAAGAAGACAATCTCAGGGATATATTGGTAATGTTGGAAGGGGCAGAGAAACGGGAAATACTAGGGTAATAAGGACAATTGGGGACTTAAATGTCAATCCACCAAAGGTGATTAAATGTTATAACTGCAGAGGGGAAGGGCATTATGCCAAACAGTGTACAACAAAGAAGAGGGTTAAGGATTCTTAATGGTTCAAGGAAAAGATGTTTCTAACACAACAACAAGAGGCAGGGATAGATATTTCTGATGAACAACAAGATTTATTAGATGATGAATTAGAAGGTTTTGACTTGGATTGTGAGGAACTATAATTGAATGTTACTTCCATCCTAATGACAGAGAAGGTAGACGCTTATGATTCAGAAGTTGATGGTGCACCGACTGCTAGTGCAATCTTCATGGCAATGTTGTCACCTGCTGGTTATAATAGTGGGGATGAAGCTGGTCCGTCGTATGATTCAAACATATTATCCGAGGTACCCAATTATGAGACTTACTGTAACATCCGAGAATTTTCGGAATTTTAAAGGAGATATAAGTTATTCCTAGGTGGAATTATCAAAAACGAGCAGCTAAACCACGTTTTCATTATTCGGACTCTAAAGCAATTTGATGTAAAACGACATTCCTGACAACTTTTTAGTTTTGACCGAGACCCGAAAACAGTCAGAAGGTGACTGAAATGCCCTCGCAAAGTTTAGAAACGAGAAAATAATTAAATTATATTTAAATTACACTTTTTATTAAATAAAAATATTTAATAAATTAGTCATCATTTTATTCGAAAACGTTTGTTGATAACGCAAATATACGGGTTAAAATTTTTATTTCTAGTTTTACTTTCGGACGAGACGTAACCGGTTCATCAAATAAATAACGAGTATTTTTATAAATGTTATAAAAATATTTACGAAATATTATCAAATAAATACTCATTTTTATCAGAAAAATGATTTGGAAAACAATGGCGCAAGTTTCGAGATTTGAATCATCCGTTAAGTCGCCCAAACGAGACCCGAACCATTATCTTATAAAAGTTATACAACAATTACACATATGGTCCCTGTGGTAATATTTTCATTTGTAACCCTCAACTATATTAAACATGTCACTTAATATTAAAGTTTTAATATAAATATAAAATTTTATATTAAAATTTTCATTTTATTATTTCATAATATAACACACACACACACCACTATATCTCTCTCTCTCCCAAAAATATCCGGCCACCGCCGGCCACCCCTCACCGTCGGCCGCCGCCGCCGAAAAAGTTTTCCGGCGAGCGTTCCGGCCGAAACCAAAAATGGTTCTTATCGTCCGATCTACCCGATCCCCATACTCACGCGCCTCCACCACCTCCTGCCGCCGCCACTCCATCACCTCATCACCACCACGTCACCACAGCCACACCACGCATCATCACCCACGACTGCCACCATCTATACCATCACTCCACCACCAGCCGACCTACACCATCCCCCATCTCCTATTGTGACCACCTTCAACTCCATCATTTCGTCTCCGCCACCACCTCCACAGCGGCACAGCCGCCGCGGCTCAGCCCCTAAGAGGGTGTTTGTTTTTGTAAACCACCACCAAAAAGGGTGCGTTGGCTTCTCATCAGATTGGGTGCGTTGGTTGGTTATATCATCAGATTTGGGTGCGTTTGGTTGTGTTATTAATCACCAATAAGGGGCGTTTGGTTTTGTTTTTCATAGATTAGGGTGCGTTTGGCTGTAACAGCC
>BQNB010098051.1:0-22729 GCA_026074375.1 Tanacetum coccineum
AAAGATCCGCGAATGCTTAGTCTAAAAGTTAAGGAACAAGCTAGAGCTCAACACGCTCGATCGAGTCAAAATTTATTCTTATTCTACCCAGCAGGAAAGTCAAAATTATGACAAAACACTTATTTTATTTTTGAAAATTTTGAATTTTTTTCATTTTTTTGGTATTTTGGTGGTAAAAACGGGATTACGCGAAAACAACGGCTGCAGGCACAATCAAATCGATAGATCCCCCCATACTAGAACTAGACATTATCCTCAATGTTTTAAGAAGGCTCTCTACGTCACTCTAAAGCCGTTTATTAAGTGTGCTAAAGATGAGCGTTAGTCGATAAGATTTGGATATTGGATTCCAAAAATGATGCTGATGATTTGAAGCTCGAGGGAACGAAGGACAAAACCACGAGCACGAGAGGCTTCAAAAATCCGGGACAATCCTGGAAAATAATCAAAAACACAAGCAAACGAGAATGGAAGAGGCACACCTCCTCACGTTACACTTATTCATTACTATCATTAAATTAGGATAAGCATGGATTGCCACCCACGAAGCGCTTGTTTAAGGTCACTTAGCTTGACCCGTCCCCAAATTCATTGGTCCTTGGGGAAGGTTTGGAGATCCGGGAAAACCATATGTGGTATGTCCCCTCTAAAGTAATGCTTAAGTCTATGACCGTTCACCTTGAAATTTGGCCCGTCGGTTTGAGATAACTCGACGGTGCCATAAGGGTACACATGGGCAATGGTGAACGGTCCGGTCCAGCAGGATTTAAGTTTACCTGAGAAAATCTTCAATCGAGAATTAAAAAGAAGGACTCTGTCACCAACGTTGAAAACGCGATTTTTGATTTTGGAGTCGTGGATCTTCTTTGTTTTCTCCATGTAGATCAAAGAGTTCTCATAGGTTTGATCACGAAGTTCATTTAGTTCATTGATTTGAACTTTACGGTGATCACCCGCAATCTTAAGGTCAAAGTTTACATGCTTCAAGGCCCAATAGGCTTTGTGCTCGAGCTCGATCGGTAGATGACAAGCCTTCCCATACACAAGCTTGTAAGGCGTACACCCGATGGGTGTTTTAAACGCGGTACAGAAGGCCCATAGTGCATCATCTAATTTATCCGACCAAGAGGCACGATTCTCGCCTACGGTCCTTTCTAAGATTCTTTTCAAACCACGGTTGGATACTTCCACTTGCCCGCTTGTTTGGGGGTGATACGCGGTAGCAAGACGGTGAGTGACACCGTACTTAAGCATGACCTTTGCGAATTGGTCATTGCAAAAGTGCGTACCGCGATCACTAATGAGAGCGCGGGGAGTTCCAAACCGAGCAAAGAGAGATTTTAAGAATTTGCAAACAACTCAGGAGTCGTTGGTGGGGAGCGCTTTCGCTTCAACCCATTTCGACAAGTAATCGACCGCCATGAGTATATACTTGTTCCCTCGTGAAGACGGGAACGGCCCCATAAAATCGATGCCCCATACGTAAAAGATTTTGCAAACTTGGATAGAATTTTGTGGCATTTCATCACGTTGCGAAATTTTTCCTTGACGTTGACAAGTGTCACGTTGGGTGACCAAGACATGGGCATCTCGGTAAATTGTGGGCCAATAAAATCCTGAGTCAAAAACTTTCTTGGCGGTGTAGTTGGCACCATAATGTCCCCCGGTGGGCCCATTATGGCAAGCTATGAGGATATCAATAGCTTCTTGGCTGGAAACACACCGCCAGATCACTTGATCCGCACATATTTTGAACAAATAGGGGTCATCCCAAAAGTATTGTTTAACATCCTTAAAAAACTTGTTCTTTTGCTGGGACGACATCCCTTTAATCACAAAATTCCCCGCATGGTAGTTTGCAAAATCGGCAGACCATAGGGTACTATCATTACCACGAAAAGTCACCATACCAAGTGTTTCGAGAGGAAATGTTTCCGTAATTTCCTTTTTCTTGAGCACATTTTGGTGAGGATTCTCTAATCGGGACAAATGATCAGCCGCGAGGTTCTCGGCTCCTTTTTTTTATCACGGATGATGATATCAAACTCTTGAAGGAGGAGAACCCACCGGAGCAACCTCGGCTTAGCATCTTGCTTACTAAAAAGGTATTTTAATGCCGAGTGATCCGTATACACAATGCTTTTAGACAAGACAAGGTAAGTCGGAATTTTTCGAAAGCATACACCACGGCTAACATTTCTTTCTCCGTCGTGGTGTAATGTGCTTGAGCCTCGGTCATGGTTTTGCTTGCTTAGTGTATAAGTCGAAAATGTTTCTCTTTCCATTGCCCCAAGACCGCACCTATAACATAAACACTTGCATCGCACATTAGCTAAAAAGGTAGGTCCCAATCGGGGGCAATCAAGATTGGTGCTTCGGTAAGCTTCTTCTTAAGATTTTGAAATGCTTCAATGTACTCTTTAGAGAAGAAGAACGGAGTATCTTTCTCAAGAAGTCGGGTCATCGGCCGGGCTATTTTCGAAAAATCTTTAATAAATCGTCGATAAAAGCTGGCGTGACCGAGAAAACTCCGAATACCCTTGACGGTAGTAGGATGAGGTAGCTTAGCGATTACATCAACTTTAGCCTTATCTACCTCAATCCCGTTCTTGGAAATCTTTTGGCCACGGACAATTCCTTCCTTGACCATAAAGTGGCTCTTTTCCCAGTTTAGAACAAGATTGGTGTCTTCACACCTTTGGAGAATCTTGTCCAAATGGGAGAGGAAAGTTTTGAATGAATTCCCAAAGACCGAGAAGTCGTCCATAAAGACTTCCATCGTTTTTTCGATCATATCATGAAAGATAGCCATCATACACCTTTGGAACGTACCCGGTGCATTGCATAAACCGAAAGGAATGCGACGGTAGGAAAACGTTCCATAAGGACAAGTGAATGTGGTCTTTTCTTGATCTTGAGGGTCGATGGGAATTTGAAAATAACCCGAGAAACCATCGAGAAAACAATAGTATTCGTTCCCCGCTAATCTCTTAAGCATTTGGTCCATGAATGGAAGAGGAAAATGGTCTTTACGGGTAGCGTCATTTAACTTTAGGTAGTCAATGCATACACGCCATCCCGTAACCAATCGAGTCAGAATCAATTCGTTTTCCTCATTTGTTACCACGGTTATGCCTCCCTTCTTAGGGACACAATGAACCGGGCTCACTGGTATTCGCTATTTTATACATATCTTTTACCTTGAAAAATGAACCCAAAAGACCAAAAACATAATTAAAATTGAAAATATATGTTGTTTTTGTGTTTGTGTATGTGCAGGTACAGATATCAAGAAAATGACAAAAATAAAAACAAAACCGGACATAACCAAGCATGAGATCGAAAAGAGCGCAAGAAGTCAATTCCAACGGTGCCCTCGGATTTTATTGGGCCAGCCCGTAACCCATTTTATGAGCCGGGCCAGCCCATGTTATCCACAAGCCCACTGAAAGCCCAACAAAGTGATAAGTTATAATGTGACACGTGGCGAAGTTTTTATATTTGGGACAAGTAATGTATGCAAAATAAAGCATGGAAGCAAAGAAAGAAGGTCACGTGACATGTAAATTAAATCAACAAAAATGCATGTGCTGGCGCACTAACTTGTTGGGCAAATCAGTGAAGGACACGAGGCAAGAGAATTTTGTATAACAATTCAAATGTGAATTCATTTCAAGTTAAAAGCATAATGGATCAAACGGACGAGAGGAGTGCGTAGGAATTTAGAATTAAGCAATATAAAAAGTCCAGTGGCCACTTAGACAACGGTTGGATTCATTCTTATACCTTTGCTTGATCCTGTGGACGTCCAATAATAGCCAAATGATTGGCTGATTAGTTACACAAGATTGGCCATAGCTAAAGAAAAAATTCACTTTCTCACCTTTCTCACCAGATAATGCAAGACGCTCCCCTCTAATAGAGATGAGTTTTTCTTTTATATTTTTTAGCTTTAGTTTAGATAATTTTTAGCTTATTTCTCTTTAGTAATTGCTTATTTTTTTTATGCTTATTGTACTCAGCTCTTGTCTCAAGCTCTTTAATATAATGTAATAGATTTGGTTCAAAGTTGAGTATAGATCTCGGTTTGATTATTTGGTGCTTATTCATTTGTTTTTCTTTACTTTTGTGATTGCTTATTCTATAAGCTTATTTTTCGTGTTTATTCAGTTTTAGTTTTATTAGAAGTTCCTATTTTCAATTATGATAAAATTTCTAATTAGCTTGTTTGGTTTGGAGTGAGCTCAAAATGCTAGATCCAATTTTGGTATGCTTATTCGACTTGTCCTTTAGATCTTTTTATTATCCTTTTGATTTTTTAATAGGTGTATGTTTCTGGCTCTGCGTTTTTGCTTGATTGTTAGTGAATGCTTTAACTTGTTAAGTATTTAGCTTAGTTGATGATTTAGTTTATCATCATTTGTAGCTCTTAATCGTTTTGTTAAGTTTATGGTTTTATAGTAATCAAAACCTTAAGTTGACTTTATTTCATTCAGCGTAATAAGTATTTGTTTTGTGAGACTTTAAAATGATTTTCAGATTTGTCAAGTACTTTGCTTTTTATTTTCTGTCCTTGAATTTAAAATTGATTGTTTGCGTTGGAATGTATGAATCAAAATTTGGATGCGTTGGATTTTAGTTGGGCCGTGTTTTACTTTATAGGCCTGAGTTGCAATAAGGTAGAGTTGGGCCAGTTTGGATTCGAGAAGCATATTCAGTTAGATTTAAATTGTGTAGTTTTATTCATTAGAATATAGATACCCCTTTTAGGACCCCCCCAAAACTCCGAAATATGGTTGTTTAATTTTGATTAGATCTGCGTGAGTCAGTGATATAAATGTCAGATTTGCATGTTGTTGATTTATATTAGTTAACTGCTAAATAATATTTCTGTTTTTGAGAACTGTTGGTACTGGTCACTCAGTGAGGCGCGGGTGCTTAAGGGTTTATGTCAGCCTAGACGTCTTTATTTGATTAGTTGTTTTTTGGATAATTTTATGTGTGGTATTCTTTAAATTGCGGGGGGGTTCTCCAATTCAGGTTCTATTTTCTTTACTTTTTAACTTATTTAGTGTAGAGTTAATTTTGTCATTTTATATATGTTTTGATATTTTTGCCTGCTTACGTGTAGATTTCGTTTTATGTTTTTTAAATGTTATGTTTAATTTCTATTATGAGGTGTGAATAGATTTATTAGGTGCTTGTTAAAGTGATTTGTGATTGGGAATTAAGTTGGGACGTATGAAAGGTTTTAGAAAAGTTTATAAATCTTCCGAATTTATTTAGATTTGTAATTTGATTGTTTTAAAAGGGACAAAATCCGGAGACGGAGAATTATCCAAATTAAACATCTAGTAATTATTCTTCTTTAGATTGTTTTCAAAATAAATAATAAAAAACCACGTTTTTGTAAGAAAAATTTATTTTTCTATAAAGATTTTAAATTCGTTTAATAACCTAACGATACACACTTGATAAACTTTTCACGTCAATTAGCAAGAACATTGCGTCATTTATATCTTTTGATTAAATTTAGCATAATTCATTTGTGTAGTTTTTAATCCTTAGATACTATTATTAGTTTAATTGTTAGTTTTTAGTTTAGAAAATAGTTTAAAACCAAAAGTTTAGCTTTCCTTTTAAATGTTTTCCTGTTTAGTAGATTTAGAAAACCAAATAAAAAACTTTTATGACAATCAAGCTCGAATTACAACTTGAACATAGATTTCTATTCACCTCTCGTCGAGGAAACGACCCAGAAGGTTTTTGAGATATCGCTTTGGTTAAAAGTGAATTTCTTAACCTGACGGAAAATACTATACTATACTATTATTGGCCTATCCTTATTATTACATATCTATAATATATATATATATATATATATGTATGTATCGATTTGGACGAATCAATTTTTGGCGCCGTTGCCGGGGAAAGGTGTAGCGATTTCTACGGGATTGTTCGTGTTCGAGCCTTGAAGATCCTTTCTTCGGAAAGTTTATTTTCGTACTAATTAAATATAAAAAATCCAAAAAATTTTTTCTTCTTATTTTATTTTTTATTTTTCCTTTTCCTTTATAAAAAACCCAATTTTTTTCCTTTTATCTTAAAAAAAATAATAAAAATCCAAAAATATTTTTCTTTCTTATTTTTCCTTATGTATTATTTGAAAAATCTATAAATATTCTTCTCGATCCTCTTACTCGTTTAATTCTTATTCTCTTTACCCTCTTATTCGATTGATTCTTCGACATGTCTTCATTTTATCAACCTTGCTACGGGTGTGGAGAGCAATTTGTCGGTTCATTTTGTCCACGATGTAATCCGAATTCTTTCGATAATTCTCAATATTTTTCCGACTACTCTCAACAACCTCGGTACGAGACGAATATTTGTGAGTTATGTGGAAACGATGCTCATTTTGGTTACGATTGTCCAACACAAGTTCCGTTTGATTATAATCCGAACCCGTGTTTCGATCAAAACTTCGATAATAATTTTCCACTAACTTCACCAAGTTTTTCACAACAATACTTTTGTTGTGAAAACTGCGGGGGTGCTCATGAGACTTTTCAGTGTCAACCGTTGAACCAAAATTTCTATGAACCTAATTTTTATAATTCTAATTCTTCCGGTTTTGACCAATATCAACCCCCGCAGTTTCCCGTCATTAATCATCCTCCTCAAGAGACGAGTAAAGAAATTTTGCAAGCTCGTGACGACTTAATGGAAGCTATACAAGCCTTTTTAAAGGAGTATGATCATATACCTCCTAATGAAAAGTGCATGGCTTTATTGCTAACCGAGGAGAGATTTCTTAAGATTAAGCAAAATATGGAAGAAGAGCAGAATCAACCTGAAGTTTTACAAGAATTGCTTCTTAAGCTTATAAACGATTTGCAAATTCTTAAAGAAATTCAACAAGAGAAGAAGAAGCCGACAGCTCAAAGTTCTATTCCATATTGGAATTCTTCTATGATTGACGATGAAGAAGCTAGAGACAACTTTTTGAAGGACGTTTGCACCTTCTTAAGGAAGTTTAGTCGTATACCTTTTGGAGTAACACCAAAGGTTATATTGATAGCTTGGGAAAGTTTTGGCGAAATTAAAGATGCTTTGATGGACAAGCAATATCGACAAGAGGATATTCAAGAATTGATGAGTAAACTCCTTGAAGATGTGCGAAATATCAGTGAAGAGTTTTCAGAATATATTAATTGTCCAAGCTGGAATCGTCCGCTTTTCTACTTCGATAATGACGATGATGAGTATACTGTTATATGGAGAAGGCCTAAAGCGATCACACCCGATGAACCAATTGAGGAGCCCGATAACTCTCTAAGTATGGGGGACTAGCATCTTGACAATATTCCGGTAACGGAATCGGATGAAGTAATAAAGTCTAGTGTTGAGATCCTTGTCCAAATCCTAAATGAGCTTGAGGGTATTTTCGACGATACGTGTGATGAGCCTGTATGTGATGATTCTTCTACTTTTGATGCTTTGAACGATAATTCTGAGATTTTATCCAATTCCAACAATGATGATACTTCGAGTGATGACGATGATTTTGAGGATGTCGAATACGTTAGCTTAGAGGAGGTGAATGATGATCATGATGAGAAAGAGTTTGACTTAGAAGATATTCTTCAAATCCAAGACGTTATTCTTCGAGAGAAATTATTAAAAGTCTATCGTCTTATTTCTAAAATCGAATCTTTGAAAGTTAACTCTACTCTGGATCGTGTTTTTCTTATTGTGCTCGTGTCTCCTTCTTCTTTCCTATCTTCGTCGCAGCTAGTGAATCGTTCTTAGGAGGAGTCCCGATGCTTCTTTTTCTCATTTGGATAATTTCTTTACCCGAATTCGAGGACTTTTAGCGATTCTTGAAAGAGACAGAGAAGAGGCTGTACACGTACCTCATGCTATATACTATCTTCCCGATGTATGATTAATTTCTTTTTTAGATTGAGCCCAGATCAGGAGAACTTGGGGGGGATGAGAAGCTTGGTGTATGGCTTTGTACTAGCGGGGGTGCGGCCCGTGAGCGGCGGGGTTGCTGGGCACATGGGCGGTGCCGGCAGGGGTCCTGTCCCCCTCCGGACACCAATCGGGTTAGTTGTTGAGTTTTGCTGACATTGTTTTATTTTTTTATGGCAGCCGTTGGGCCCAGGATGGTTTTTTGTTAATGTGCCCTCGTATTGCTGACCAAAGGGGACAAACAAGTCCCAGCCACGGAGGACTTTCCCCCCGCCATTCTCTCTCATGAGATGACGATGCCTTCACATTTGTTATCCAGACTTTTTACCTTTCTCACCTTTTTTTACCCCCCTGAGGTTTCTCATTTTATCTTTTTTCCATACGGAACCATTGAGTTATCTCAACCTGATGGTCCAAACTTTAAGGTGAATGGTCATCGTGTGAAGCATTACTTCGGAGGGGACTTGCCACCAAAGGAAGTCCAGGATCTCCACACTCTCCCTAAGGACAAATGAATTCAGGGATCGAGTCAAGCTATGTGACTCGGTTACCAAAAACAAAGCGCTTCGTGGGAGGCACCCCATGCTTATCCATTTTCTATTTTTCTTTCTAGTGTGTGTGAGGGGACTTGTACTCTTCCGTTCTTTGTGTTTGTTGTTTGTACTTGTGATTATTTGCAGGATGATCCTAAATTTTCTGAATACTCTCGTGTTCGGTGTTGTGTCCCGGATCACTCGAGCTTCCTATCCTTTGTTTGAAATTAGTTTGGGGAAATCCGATATCCTTTCATCTTATCGATTCACGTTTATCTTTGCATAATTAATAAACGGCTTAGATTTGCGTAGAGACCCGCCTTAAACATTGAGGACAATGTTTTGTTTTAGTTTGGGGAGGGAATCTATCGATTTGATGTTATCTGCTTATTGTTTTGTTCTCGCGTACCCGTTTTCCCGCAAAAATAGCAAAAATTTTAAATTTTTAAGTTTTTATTTGCAGAAAAAATAATATATTAGTAGTTGAAAAAATAAAAAGTGTTAAGACACGAATGTAGGCTTTCCGTTGGTGAGAACGAAAAGTAAATTTTGACCCGATCGGTTTTATACCTTAGCTTTCTCCTTAACTTTATATAGATTGTCTTTGCTAATCTTTTATACAAGGAGCTATAAAACGCTAGTCTAACTTGAAAAGGTCAAGACTTTGCAAGTTCCCATAATTGATTTTAAATATGCGAAGTTCAATTGATTTTAGGCTAAGTATTCACGAGTTTCTTTATTAGAAATTTTAAATTGTGAAGAACAAGAGATGATAGAGTAGAGTATAAGTTGTGATGCTAAACATAGAATAGTTGGATTTCTTTAAGGCTCATAAGTGTTAATTGTGGCTTTTTCTCCCATTAGCTTGTTTCACCTTTATATATAATTGTTTAATAAATAGAGTTGTGCGGTTTTTTGGTTAATAATTAGTTAATAGAAGTTTTCTTTAGTTCCTTTGTGATTAGGATGAGTACACATCAGGAATACTTAATTTGGCATACTATATGTATCACATTAATAAATATTTTGCTTATTCCTTAAAGAGCCTTAGGGTATATGGGATAAGTAGAATTCAATAATAATCCAAGACTGATAAAAGTTTGCTGCATCTTGCCGGCTCACAACCGATGTTACAGCCTTCTAAAAGGTCGAGGAAGTTACCGAGGTCGAAATATGTTTGCTACATCTTGTCGGAGGCGTGGCCGATGTTGTAGCCTTCTAAAGGACTGAGGTTTAATAATGTTGCTTAATTTTTTGTCTTATTTTGTACCTTAAAGAGCCTAAGGGTATATGGTGCAAATAAGATTGGTCCATTCATGTCTTAAAGAGCCTTAGGGTATATGACATGAATGGTGCCTTGCTTAAGTAGCCTAATAAAAGCCAAATTTTGGTTGCCTCGATGTGGACTTTAATCTTGATGACATTTGATCTTTTGAAAAGGGCTAGGAGCTAATTATTGCGTTCTTAACCGTTACGCTTTATTTTTGGAATTAATAAGTATCGAAATAAAAGTCTTAAAGAGCCTTCGGGTATATGACTTAAGTAAAATCTTGAGATACAAAAGTAGGATTTGCGGGAGGAAAAGTAAGTACACAATTAGTATTTATGAGTAGTGTTAGTGTCATGACTTGTATTTGACAATGATCTTGTTTTTAAGCTTAGTATGGAAAAGTGAAAGTTGGGGACGATGAATTTATTTTGCTTGTTCTATGATCCTAAGCCTAAAAAAATAAAAAAATAAAAAAAATGTGTTATGAAGTGATTGAAATATGGAAAGTTGCGAAAAAAAATAATATTGAAAATAGAAAAACGGGGTGTTTCTTAACTATTGATTTCTTAATTCCTTTAGATGAGCACTTTGCTACTTTTCAAGGTGATTAGTGTGAGGGGATTGGAATTTCTAGTTTTAAGCGCGTATTTATTACATTGCGTGAGGACACGGCAATACTTTAGTATGAAGGAATTTGGTATTCGCTATTTTATACATACTTTTTACCATGAAAAACGACCCCAAAATACCAAAAACATAATAAAAATTGCAAATATATGTTGTTTTTGTGTTTGTGTATGTGCAGGTACGGATATCAAGAAAAGGACAAAAATAAAGACAAAACCGAGCACGGGATCGAAAAAAGCGCGAGAAAACGAGTCCAACGGTGCCCTCGGATTTTATTGGGCCACCCCGTGACCCATTTTATGGGTCGGGCCAGCCCTTGTCATCTTTAAGCCCAAGATTGGCCCAACAAGTTGTTTAAATGCCCAACACTAAAATGTATAAATCTGTTATATGTTGGTGACGTCACAGTCACGTGTGACTAGGCCAACAAGGAGATTGTAGTTGAGAAGGGGGAATGCGCCAACACTGAAAGGATTATAGGCACAAGGTACTGTTATATTTTAGGTGAGGTCACCGTCACAGTGTGACAAAAATTAAATAGAACTCCAATGCACATGCCAATGGTCAGAGCTAAGGGTAGAAGTGGATATGAGACGTAGTATAGATGAGTTGGGGAGGCCATCTAGCAGAGTGGGCAAATTGCAAATTCCATTTCAGACTGTTACCGAAAGCAGAGATCAAGTACAGTAACGTGAAAGAAGAAAAGTGAACTGCGTGACGTAATAAAGTGTTCCAATTGTGCCCACGTGGGCGCGAGAGATTTGATGCGGGGCGTGGAGCAGACATGTAGTGCAGACATCAGGGATGCCGTATGCTGACAGCTTGGATGCGCGGAAAGCGATTGGATTGGGGGGGTAACAAGAATATGGATGTAATGATCAAGGTACGGTGGAAAGTTTCATTTCCACCGCCTTACAGCACCTTAAAGAAATGCAAGCTCGCCTCGCGCGCCTCAGGGTTTGCAGGTGCTTGTTTTTATTAACCTTTATTTCAGCTTGTTTTAGTTTGTGAGAAGTATAGCTATATTAGTTAGAGTGTATGGTTTTGAGCTTAGTGAGCCGAGTTGTATCCAGCATTGATTATCAAATATTGTATAGAGGAGAAGTAGATCTTAGTAGCCTTTAGTACGATCATTAATGAATGTAGTTTTAATGGATCTTATTTGTAGTTTTCGCTATTAAATCAAGAGATTATCATTTTTATTCATTTAGCTGGTAATATTAACTGAGTTCGCTGAGGAGTGCTTGATTAGAGCTAGGTATCTTATTTCGTCTAGTCGGTTATGTGGAGAGTTGATAAAGATCTAATTTATAAAGGCGCGAAGTAGGGAAGTTTATTTTTTATTATAGATCTAGATTTGATAAGCCGAATTTAGTTTTTTTTCACTTCATAGTTCTCATCTCAAATAAGTTTTAAACCAAATAATACCAAAAATAAGCAACGAATGAGCTTATTAATAAGCTGTTGGAATTGAGTCATTTTAGATCTATGAAAAATCAATAAGGATCTACCATGAGCTTATTCATTGAGCTTATTCCGTCCTTGATACGAGAGATCTAGTTTTAGCTTATTTTTCAACTCATTTAGCTTTAAAAGGTTCATCTAGCTTATTATAAACATCAAATATGATTTAACTTTATTGTTTTCAGTTTATTTCGTCTAAATAATGATTTCCAAACGCTCAATCTCTAGATCTACAGCTTATTCGTCTCAGCTTATATGATTGCTAGTCAAAATCGATTTATGCTTTATTTTCGTTTTGCTTATTCCGTGTAGATCTCGTCTAGTTTGTTATTTGTGTTTTAATAAGCAATTCGATTGGCTTGAGGTTAGTTTGGCTTATTCAAATTCGTGGTGGTTTATTTTTGATGCTTAATGTTTCGTTTTGAAGCTTATCATGTTTGCTTAATTAGTTACTAAGGATGCGTAAGGATCTAAAATGCTTATTGTTTTTTTTTTGACGTTGTTGTCATGCTTATTGTTGCTTGATTTCTCCTAGTTTGTAAGATTTTGTTCGAAGCTTTAGTTGCTTATTAATTTTCGTTTAGAGTTGCTCATACTTTACTAGTTCAACTTCTCTGGGCCTTGTTGGATTTATTATGGACCACATTTGGTTTGTAGAGTGATAATAGGGCTTATGTTTGTTTGCTTGGGCCTGTTGGATTGATTGGGCTTGCTTAACAGATTTGGTAATTTGATGAAAATATAATAGCTATGTTAGTTAATGTTTGGTTTGTAATTTGTTTGGGCCACGCTGTTGTGTGGGTTATAAAAATTCATTTAGGACTTGATTGTTTAGATAGATCAGAATTAAAATAATTTGTGCACTACATGGAATTGTTATAGATTGATTTAACTTTGACAATTTTGTTGTTTGTTATTTTTGACTTTGGTACCGGTCAACTCATGAGGCGAGGAGCTTAAGGGTTTATTTAGCTAGACCGACTTTGATTAGTTGTTTTAGTTAAATAAATCGGGTGGTATTCGTTTAAATTGCGGGTCTCCAATTCGGTTCATTTTCTAATCCTTTTTCAATTAATTAGTGTAGATTTATTTTATAGTTTTATAATATGCTTTGATTTTTGCCATGCTTAGCGTAGATCTATTTTTAAATGCTATGTTTAATTTCATTATGAGTAGTGAGTAGATTTATTAGTGCTTGTTAAGTGATTAGTGATTTGTAATTTAGGTGCGGGTTTAAAAAGATTTTAAAAAGTATTTAGTCATAAGTATTGTCTTTTCGATTTACATTCCGTCATTTATTTTTAATGCAATTTAATTTCTTGTCATTTATTTTTAAGCATTTCATTTTACTTGTCATTTTAATTCGTTAAACCTAAGCCCGCACTTAATGAACATTTCACGTCACTTAGCAAGCATTTTAGTCATTTATATTTTTAGATCATTTTTAGTATAATCTTGTAGTTTTAAATATTAGTTTAATTTTTAGCGTAAAAATAGTTTAAAACCAAAAGTTTAGCTTTCCTTTTATATGCTTTCCTTTTTAGTAGATTTAGAAAACCAAAACTTTTATGACAATCAAGCTCGAATTACAACTTGAACGTAGATTTCCATTCACCTCTCGTCGAGGAAACGACCCGGAAGGTTTTTGAGATATCACTTTGGTTAAAAGTGAATTTCTTAACCCGACGGAAAATACTATACTATATTATTATTGATATCATCCTTATATATTATATATAAAAAATACAAAAATACACGAAGTTGGTAACCGAACACCAACAAGTAATACCTTCTACTGGGGTATTATACATTAATAAGTTCCCAAACAAAAGATTTAAAACTTACCTTTGTGTCACTTGATAAGTACGGCTCACCTTTTTCGGTTTTCCGATAAAGAGTTACCGAGACTCAAGTTGATTATTGGTTTAAAGTTCTTCTTTTCATCATTTCTTGTTAAAATACCAAAAAAAAAATTAAAAAAATTAAAAAACAACAAAAAAAAATCCAAAAATATTTACTTTCTTATTTTCTTATGTATTATTCGAAAAAGCTAAAAATAATCTCCTCTATCCTCTTATTCGTTTAATTCTTATCTTCTTTATCCTCTATATTGTTTAATTCTTATGGCGTCTCATAGTTCGAATTCCCGTTACGCGATTAAAGAATGCTCGACTTGTGGAAGTTTGTACACTAGAGAATGTTGTTCAATAGGAAGTCTTGAAAACAAGATTCTTGTTCCCGAACCCGACACCTCTCCGTGTTGTGTAAAGTGTGGAACCCCGGTTGATGGTCCGTATTGTCGTGGATGTGCATTTTTACGAAAGAAATTCGAGGAAGATTTGCTTACATATTGTGTTGAAAATGGAATTTACCAAGACTTTCAAGATACTTTCGAATCATCCGATGACAATACCAACGTTATTAATGCTCTTCGAGAGCCAATCGTTGTCAATCAAGACCCCGGTGAAAAGTCTTCGCAAGGTCCTCCACTTATTAACCAAAATTGTTGTTACGAGTGCGGTGATTCATTAGATGGAATTTTTTGTCAACAATGCATTTGCAAGTTTTGTGGGAAAGGTGCTCATTACGGTTATAATTGTCCACCAAAAGTTCCGATTATCTCTAATCCAGAACAATGCAATCAAACCATTAATGAGCTCCCACAGATTTTGCCAAATGAGAATTCATTCAACTATGATTCCAAACCTCATTCTTTCAATGTTTCTCCAAGTGTTCTCACCTACCCTCCACAACTCCAGTTTGAGACTTACTTGTGTGAGTTATGTGGAAATAATGCTCATTATGGTTATGATTGTTCACCACAGTTCCCGTTTGTCTATGAACAGGAGCCGTGTTACAATCAAAACTTTAATGATAATTATTTTCCACAAAATTCTCAAAGTTATTCTCAACAATATCTTTGTTGTGCAAATTGCGGGGGTCCTCATGAAACTTTTCAATGTCAACCAATGAATGAAGATTATTGTGAGCAAAATTCTTGCTATTATCCTAATTCTTCCGGTTTTGACCACCAACAACCCCCGCAGGACTCCGTCGATTGTCAAGAAGCCCTTGATAAAATTCTTGAAGAGCTTGAAGAAATAAAACGAGATCAAAGAATGTTAAAGGAATTAAAAAAGCGAATCGCGGAAGAACAAACGGCTAAAGAGAATATGAGTATCGAGGAAATGAGGCATGAGCAGCAATTGGTTGATTACAAAATTAAAGAAATCACGAATGATTTGGGTATTAAAAGATTTCGAGGCGAGGAGATTGATGAAGAATATGAGAGAGATTGTGAGATTAGAATTCATAAACTTAAGCAAGATTTTAATATATGGGGAAGCGAAGTTCGAAAAAAGGAGCAAGCTTACGAAGAAGAAAAGTATTCTGCTGCCCGTCGTTACATGCTTTCTATTACTTGTGATGACGAGGATGATTCTATTCCTTTAGGAGATATTATTGCTCGATATTCTACGTCTAAAGCAATCACACCCGACTTACCGATCGAAGAACCCGATAATTCTCTAAATATGGGGGATGAGCATCTCGACACTATTCCGGCAACGGAATCGGACGAAGTAATAAAGTCTAGTGTTGAGAACCTTGTCCCAATCCCAAGTGAGTTCGAGGGTATTTCCGACGATACGAGTGATGTGCCTAATTGTGATAATAATCGTGTTAATGTTGAAATTGATTTTGTGGAATCTTTGATTAACCGTGATACTTCGATTGTTTATTCTTCTAAGATCGACCCTATTCTCGAGGAGTTCGCCGGTGAACTTGCTCATATTGCTCCAATTCCACCGGGAATTGTTGAAGCCGATTTTGATCCAAATGATGATACTTCGAGTGATGTCGATGATTTTGAGGACATCGAGTACGTTATCTTAGAGGAGGTGAATAATGTTGACCAAGAAGAGAAAGAGTTTGATTTTGAAGATATTTTTCAAATCCAAGACGTTATTCTTCGAGAGAAATTATTAAACGTCCATCGTCTTATTTCTAAAATCGAATCTTTGAAAGATAACCTTACTCCGGATCGTGTGCTCGAGTCTCCTTCTCCATTTCCTATCCCCGTCGCGGATAGTGATTCGTTCTTAGAGGAGTCTGATACTTCTCTTTCTCATTTGGATAATTCTTTACCCGAATTCGAGACTTCTAGCGATCATACGGAAGAGACGAGAAGTGGCAGTACCACTACTCATGCTAATTACTCTCTTCCCGAGTATGATTCGTTTCTTTTTGAGATTGAGCCCGATCAAGAGGGGTTGATTAGCATTGATAATTCAAATGAACCTCTTTTGGAGCTTCCCGAGTTTGAATCATTTCATTTCGATCCGTCATTTCCTCGTCCTCCACCGGAACCACCGGATGTTGAGAAATGTTTTGAACCCGAAGCGGGTATTTTGATAACCAAAGTGTTTAAGGGTGTTTCTAAACCGCATGATTTTATGACCGATATTTTACCCACCCTTCCCACCCTTGTTTCAGATTTGACCTTCATTCTCTTTCTTTCTTCATTTCTCTCCTTCGGGAGTGAAGACACCATTTTTGACCCCGACTTAGAAGCTAAACCTGGCCGTCCTCGATGTCGCGGAAAGCGCTGTAGTAGGAAAAAAAGTGTAAAAAAAGTCTAAGTGAGTAGCGAAATCTCCACACACAGATAGTCCCACTAATATCCATCATAGATTATGTTTGACTGAGAGTTATGTGTCAGATGACTGACGATACGAAGCGCTGATCAACGTTGTGCTCTATATCGGGTCTAAGAGAATATACTACAGTTTACTCGTAGAACAAGAGACTTTAGGCGATCATCTTTGAAAAGAATCTATGAGAACCACACGGGAGTATCCACTTCTGTTGCCTGCAAGATAACACTATCTTAGTCTAGAGCGCGAAATCCGAACTATGACAAATACGCCTCGCCTCTCATTTTATATAGCTCAAGTATCCTGATTCTGGGAATTGATAGATAGTATCTGTAATTATAGATCGCAAAAGAATGTATAAACAGATCTTGAGTGATTGTGTTGATGGACTTGTGTGTACAGAATTCAAAGATTACTGATGTAGTATGTAAATATGATAATGTCAATAATCGATGACATAGATAAGAGTAGCATGAACTCCGCGAAGCGTGAAGTATCGCCACCAATACATTACCCTCATTCACTGAGCCCTAGACCTACTACTTTCAGAGAGAATATTATTAAACACGCCCGCCCAGACATCTTGATTTCGCTACAGAAGAAGTACACATGGTAGATATAGAGCTAATACTTTATACTACTCGCGATAATTTCGCGCTATGTTATCTTTTCCCCTAACGAGTAATGATTGATCAATTCTTTAAGGTCTTTAACAATACAAACACATTAACATCCTACATCCCCTAATATAACATTAACTTTTGTATGTGCTAATAATATATAAAGTCAAACTCTAACCCACAAACCACAAAGTATCATCATATCTATCAATTTCTACAGTTACTATCATTTCGTGTCGGCACCTCTCACAATTTAAGATTTTCCTACTCCTGATCAAGCAATGCTACAAGTGCATAGTACTAGAGCTCTAGAGGCAAGTAGTGATGTATTGCGCGCCTGCGTCTCATAGACTGCGATATAACACATTTAACTCACTCCGTATTAGGATCAAGTAGAACTATTTAGAGAATACGATCATTCGAGTGTCTACGACAGACCACAGTTCGACGCTCTCCTCCCCGTGTCAAGCATTGACAAAACATAACGTAGAGTATCCGACCTAGCTCCTCCATCGATCTTGCTTCTGCTTTTGTTCTATAACTCAACTTGCTCGCTAGCTTTGAGGCCCCCTCAGAAGACAAGAGAGACGTGTCTCTGATTAAGCTGATTGTAACTTCACAGAAAGGAATCTATCTTTGTAAGGAGTCGGTACGCGATGCGTGTGTTTGATGTCTCTACATAAGCCAGGTTGTACGATCGCAAGCTCATCTTACACTCGCTCTCACTCGGAACACGGCTATAGCGTCTCCCGCGCCTCCGCACTCACACTCGTCGATAGTTGAATCAGACCGTGTATGAACGAAGGGGAGCAGGGAAGAGTAGAAGATTGAGTAGATCTCAGTGCTCGTGTTGTTGTTAATGTTTAAAGTGGGATAAACTATGAGTGTATAGAAAGGCGTAGTTGTGAAATATGTTAGGGATTTTTTAGCCCTTATAACACGATTAAATCCATGATTGGATATGTCTTAATGACCTGGCCGATCACTAAGGCGTCAAGCCACTGCTTGTACTATACTTACCGATTATAACTTATTCTGTCATAGTGTATACTACTTTTCTCATGTCTGAGATCCATCTGCCTAGAGAGGCAACCTCCCCCACCACGTGCGAAGACAGTTTCTTTTGACCGGACTCGTTCCGTCTTAATAAGCCGGTGGCTTTTCAATGGAAGTTTCTTTGTTTAAGTGTTGTACTTTAGGACGAATTAATTAAGGGATCGAGTCGAGTGTGTGATCGGTAACCATAATAATAAGCCGCTTGTGGGAACGGTTTACGCATGCTTATCCATTTTCTATTGTTTAATAATAATGTGTTGTGAAAGGGTTGAGGTTAGTCTCTACCGTTTCTTGTGTTTGTTGTTGGGCTTGTGATTTTGAGGATTAATCCAATTAATTTCTGAAGCTCTCGTGTCGGTGTTTGTTTCCGTTTCACTCGAGCTTCTCACATCTTTGTTTGAGAATTGTTTGGGGACGATCCGATATCTTTCATCTTATCGATATACGTCTTCTATGCATATTTATAAACGGCTAGATTTTGTAGTAGAACGAATTAAAACTTGGGGCAATGTTTCGTTTTAGTTTTGGGGAGGGAATCTATGATTTGTGTTACTGGTTACTTGTTTTTGTTCTCACGTACCCGTTTTCCCTACAAATATTAAAGCAAAAATTTTAAATTTTTCGACCTTATTTGTAGGAAGAATGAAAAAAAAAAAAAATATTAGTAGTGAAAAGAATAAGTAAAAATAATAAGCGTTAAGAACAGATGTATGTTTTCGTTGGTTGAGAATAAGAAGTCATTTTGGACCCGATCGAAAGTGTTGAGTTCTAGCTTTCTCTTAAACAATTAATGATGATGTTTGTGTTGTTCATGTAGACTTTTTAAATGCTTAGACTTGAATCATTAGTAATGAAGAATTGTGCTAATTTCTAGTAGATTTTAAATATGCGAGTTGGATTTTATATAGGCTAAAGTCTTTGCATATTCTTTATTAGAAGATTTTAAAGTGCAAAGAATAAGAGATGATGTTGTTGTTAGATTAGGTGCTAACATAGTTTATTTGGAAAAATTTAAGGCTTATAAAATATAAATTGTGGTTTTTCTTCACGATAGTTTTAAAGGATTATTTATACGTGTTTTTTATATTTTTACGAAATTAGAAATTTTATCAAAAGGTTAATCAAATATTAGAGGAAAAAAAACTTTATGATGATGAAGTAACATCATTGGTAAATAGAATTTTAGTCTCAGTTTATACTTTGTTTTACTAAAATGAATTTGTTATTTTGCCAAAAAAATAATGTGTGAAAATTAATATAATAAACAAATGATTGAAAAAAAAGAAGAATGTAGTTGCGTGATAAAAGGATGCAAGTTTAAATCTTAGTTGTTAATAAGTAATATAAAACTCCATGCAATAAGTAAGGCATTTGTCGGTTGTCCCGTTTGTGACATCGAAGAAAGGTGGAGATGTATATTTAGGGTTGGTATCATACTAAGTACACCGCGCTCTTGTCGGCAGGCGTGGCGATGGTGTCGTCGAAAGAAAAAGTGATACGTTTTAGCTTAATAATGTAAATATAATGATTAATGTGCAAAGTTAGAAAATTATTGTAAAAGTTTCATTTTCTAAAACAAGGTATTCTTTTGAACTAAAGGTTTGCAAAAGTTACAAGGCTTTTTTCATCGGAAGTTCATGCGTTCTCGATTAGTATTCTTCGTGATTGGGGTGTCAAAAGCTTTAGAATTACCGATGACGGTGGGATTGCTTGATGCTAGTGAGAAAAGAGGGGAAAGTAATTAAGGGGAAAGAACACTAGGTGGAACATACGATGTCTTAGCTTTAAGGTGGTGGTTTTTTTTGTTTGTTTGAGTTGTGTTCTTATAAGTGATTAAATATTAGCCCAAAAAAGGCCATGATGTGTAAAGCTTGGTGGATTTCAAACTATCTAAATATTTGTGGAATTTATTTATAATGGTTTTTTAAAATTTAATTTGAACACAACACTTAAATATATGATTTATGCGTGAAGAGAAATTCAAAAGTTGTAATTATAAAGAGTTTAGCATCTTAGCTCGCCGTACTTAATTTTGTAAATATATATAAACCAAGGGTGTATATTGCCATTTTACATTCTTAAAGGTATAAATTGTAATATTTTTATATTAATTATAAAAATATATTTTATAAGACTCGATTTTATTAAAGCCCGACACATTTGTCATTATCATTCATCGATCAAAACATTATAAAACAATTATGTTATAAATATAACCTAATTTATCATCCGCTAGCTTTTGAAGAAACCTAAAATGATAAAATCTTATCATTTAATCAATAACGTATCACGTTACTAGGGAGTTTCATGTGAGGGATTTCATTTGGGTATACGTTTTGACGAGTTTGCTGGATTTACGATTTAAAGTGTCCTGGCTCCTCAAACGTTTACTGCAAGACCACTGAATTATGATAGCCCGAACAGTGATAAAATATTTCCATAAATTAATAAATCAAAGTAAGTGATAAGTGTAAAATACACATATCCGTTTGTACCTAAAAGTACCCAATTAAGCCCAAAACAGACTAAAAATGGCAAAGATATGCTTGTTTTTGTGTTTTGTGTGTGCAGGTACGGATATATCAAAAATCACAAGAAAACCATCAAAAACGGGCAAACACGGACACGAGAAACGGAAGAGCACAAGAGAAGCCAAAGATTCAAAGCCAAAGCCAAAGAAAGTCAACTCTCAGTCAACTATGGGTCAACAAAGTCAACCCATAAAAGACAAAAACTCAAAATGTTTCAAATCAACCCTCCAAGTTTCAGAAAGTTACCATATTGGTCCCTAAGGCTTAATGGGCCTTAAACCCCTTAAATACCATACCCGGATCCAAAGGCCCAAGTTAAAAGCCCATTACCCTAGCCCATTTCCTTTTATAAAACCACAAGGGCCATTACTGCCAATTCTGAAAGTCCTTTTTACATTACACCTTTAAATAAAAACAAGAGGGACTTAAAATGTCAAATGACCAAAGTTTAAATTCTATTTACCCCGTTTCAGTTATAAAAAGGGCGCCAAGGGTTTAACACTATTCACTCTTCTTCCCCGTTTTACCCACCAGTCAAATCAAAGGGGTTTTGTTAATTGAGGGTCATTAAGGACAATTCATGGGGTAATGGACACGGTGGCAAAGTGTTGCATCATACCTTGCATCCTATTGGCTAAACCCACTAAGTAAGGATCATGGGCTTGAGAAGAAACACACAAGGATGAGCTAATTACATTGGATTCACTCTTATAAGAAGCACAATATGTCTCTATCACGGATTGCCAAGCTGGCAATCCGTGTGAACTCAAAAGAAATCCAACGGAAGAGATTACACATCCAATTATTAGCTAATGATCAAGGGCTGAATTTTGAGATGGAGGAGCGTCTTGTGATGCTAGAAGCTTCTGAAAGCCAGTATAAATACAAAGAGATGCTCACACAGTTTATCTATCTAGGAGTAGCTTTTAATTTTAGCTTAATTTTCGTTTTTAGATTATGTAATTTCCTTTCAAGCTTTTTGTAATATTTCCTTTCAAGTAATGTAACTCAGCTTTCATTAATGAAATTTAGTCTTACTTTGTCATAAGCTCTCCTGTTTTCAACTCATAAGCTCTCATTTTCCTTTAATTGTTAAGCTAAAAGTTCATAAGCTCCTATAAAGCTCTTACTAGTCTATAAGCTAGTAATTGAGCTTAAACTTACTTTAATCATATTTTAATTCTTAAAATCAGCTTAAAACCTTATTACCTTTGCTTAAATGTATTTTAGCTTATGGAAGGGGAGTCAATTGTGGAAGGACTCCCATGGACTTATACTAGCTTATCCATTTGGATAAGCTAGAGCTGTTGAATAAGCTCTAAGAGCATTTTAAGCCTTGTTTAGCTAGGCTCATTGTAAGTTTTCCTTTAATTTCCTTGTCATTTATAGCTTAATATTTACTCAAGTGCTTAAGTAGCTTCTTAGTTTTTGCTTATTTGCTTATTCTATCTGCTTAATTGTGCTTATAATTATCTCATTGTGCTTATTAGTTATTAATTTGCATCTGTTTTTAGCTTAATAGTTATAAATCATTAGTTTCTCATTTCTGTCATAAAAATCATAAAAACCAAAAATATAGTAGCATAGTTTTAAATCTTAGAATCTAGTTAATTCAGTTGTTGATTTAAGTTTGTTAGGCTTGTTATAAGCTCATAAATGTCTGGTAATCAAGTTTCATTCACTAGTTTTTAAATCTTAAGATCAATCAAAATCTGTCAATGCAGTAAGGAGTGTTTGGAATAGTTTTGTTTGACAATTAGAAGTCAAAGGATTTAGGTAATTTTTCTTAAGCAAGCTTTCATTTCATGTTTGATTAAGATTAGAGCAAGTTTTGCAAGTTAGTTTAAATTTTAAATGATTTTGTTGCTTATTGAGTTTGGCTAAGCACCAGGGCACTTTGTCTCTTTAATTTTGTTTGTTAAAGTTTTAACCAAGCTTAATAAGCTTGGTTATTGTTTGTTTTGTATTTCAATACACTCCAATAGAGTGTATAGTG